>CM040747.1:38707525-38781960 GCA_022829145.1 Albula goreensis
TAATTACAAAGTTTTTAAATTACATCTTTAAACCTCTTACTCAAAACTTCCAAACTAAATAAGGTGACCACCTATTCCATTGAACCACCGGTGGGTCATCCAGACAGACGGCGGTTCCACATGTTTGTGTTTCCATTAAAGATTTCAAGATTCTGTCTAACAGAGTTACAGCTTTTAATGTCAGAGAATGAAAACTATATCTATTTGAATGATGTGTGCACATATCCCTTTCATCTCTCTTATCACTCACATATGAATTGGCAATATGACACGGTTTGTAAATGAGGTACCAGGACTTGAGCTTCTGTGAAATTCGGCCCTCTAGTGCCGGTGCTTCTGCATCGCTTCCGATGAGCAGCTTATTTAGCTTTGCAGAACCAGATGGGTGGCGGCTTGATCCAAGTGATGAAATTAAGCACTGAAAAGCCCAACAGTGCAGCACAGACACTGGGCATGAACTGAGCACTCATACAAAAATATTTTATCACACCTTTGATGGGTGTGAATGGGCTGAGGGATTGGCAGTGGATGGGCGTTTCTCCCCATGCTATTTGACCCACAACACGGCATCTGCTCGTTTTCACTACTGACTTCATCCCCTTGTCTGGACCTGAGCTTCTTCAAGAGAATTCGGTGCTGAGATACAAACTCCAAACGACTGTTCAGGAGCTGGAGTTGAATGGCTTTGGTGAGGAAGGCCTTTTCAGCTGGTCTCTGGGGGAACGACGGTCGGTGAATGATTGAGAGGTCATGTGATGGCCAAGAGCCTCGCCAAAGTTCTACAATAAGGAAGGAGAGAAAGTTCTGCCGTCCCTGGGTGGGCTCGAACCACCGACCTTTCAGTTAACAGCCAAATGCACTAGACATATTGCACCACAGAGACTGCGTTGCACCCCTTCTTTTGGCCTGCATTTAACAGAGTAACATATTGGGAGGGCCCTCAGCATGAACAGGGTAAAAAGGGTTAAGTGCATGTAATATAAATGAATTGTTTTGCTAAAGATGACCCTGTCCAAACTTATGTGTGCATCTGGTGGAAAAGTACTGGGGCAACTAGAAGAGATTGTGCAGAGAACAAGATGTTTTGCAAAACTGTCCCACGGTTGTCTTGAGGAGAAGAACAGCAATTCAAAATTCAAGATTTCTTTATTGTCATTTTTCTTGCACTTACATTCAATCAAGAATGAAGTACCGTTCCTCCAAGGGCAACAGTGTACATAAATTAAAATAGAGAATTAAAAGAGCTTTTATAAAAAGATATGTATAAAATATAAAAAATACTATAAGCAATAAACATATAAGCAACATGTAGATATACACAATACACGCAATACATACACACAATACAACCCAATACACATGGTGCATCAAGGAAAAAAAGAAAATTAGCAGTATATCTGGGGAGGGAATACCAGCATAGACTTTAAATTACCTTTGAAAAAGTATGTTTTGCAGTGTGAAAATGGCACTAGTGGAGAGAAGTGTCTGGTACTATGGGGAGTTAATGGTTTAGTGGTGGAGGGGGGTGCAAGAATGTTTATGATCCTCACAGCCTGGCGTATGACGCTGTTTAGAAACCTGCTGGTCCTGGTACGGATACTTCTGTACCTCTTCCCAGATGGCAGGAGGGAAAACAGGCTGTGGGAGGGGTGGTCGGGTCCTTGGTGATGCTGGAGGCTCTGTGGGTGCAGCGCTGGTTGAAGATCTCCAGCAGGGAGGGGAGAGGGACACCAACGACCTTCCCAGCTGTTCTCACTATCCTGCTCAGCTGTTTCTGTTTGGAGGTTTTGCACTTTCTGAACCAGGCAGTGATACAATAGGTCAGAACACTTTCAATGGTGCTCCTGGAGAAGGTGGTGAGGGCCGGAATGGAGAGACTGGCCTATTGGGCCTTCTTGACGATGGCCATGGTGTTGGTGGTCGAGGTCAGGTCCTTCGCCATGTACGCTCCCAGGAAATTGATGCTACCGACCCTCTACACGATCGCGCCATCTACGGTCAGCAGGGTTGGAGGTCCGTGCGGGCCTTCCTGAAGTCGATGACCATCTCCTTGGTTTTGTCGACATTCAGGGAGAGGTTGTGTCGGTAGCACCACGCTGTCGGCTGCTCCACCTCCATCCTGTATGCTGACTCATCACCTTTGCTGATGAGACCCACAACTGTCGTGTCATCAGCAAACTTGATGATGTGGTTGTTGCTGGATCTGGCAGTACAGTCGTGGGTCAGCAGGGTGAACAGCAGGGGGCTCAGGACGCAGCCCTGGGGTGAGCCTGTGCTCACTGAGGTGGTACCTGATGTGTGGCTGCAGACTCTGACTGTCTGCTGCCTTTGTGTCGGGAAGTCCAGGATCCAGTTACAGGTGGCAGTATCCACATCCAGCTTCTCCACCAGTTGCTGTGGTATGATGGTATTGATAAATACATAAATCTGTCAAAGAGCAATCTACATGTTCAAACTCCAATGCCCTGTCAGTCTCTCCCAAAATGAAGAGAGAGCCTCCATCTCTGATCAGCACTATGGGCAGTTATGTAATTCTCTGTGGGGCTGTGGGACTCAGTAAGGACTGCCTCAGATACCAAAATGTGTTCTCTGCTCAGTTATTACGGGGTAGTTACATGCAGATATACAGTGGTGCTCTGTCTATGTCTAATGGTCAGTATATGTAATGGCAGCTTGTGTTAAGTGGGTCGAAGGGAATTCCTTTGGACTGTCCTGGACAGAGGGTTCACTGCTACTCTTTCCACAGATATGGTATGTATAACTACAATACATTCAAAAGATTTAACCAATAGAATTTCATGTAAGAGCACTGATAGCAAGAACAACTTTGAAATGTTTGCCATCTGATTTTGTTTCAACTGTCATTCCTTCTCAACGCTGGGATATAATGACAATAAAATTCAGACTCAGTAATTTTGTGTATTAAATGTTGATTAGATGTATGAGAGTTTATTGAACTGGAGCAGAACCCCTCAGTGTCTCGGGTCAGTGCCTCCCCCCTCAGCACCTGCAGTAGGTCCCAGCTGCAGCAGTGCAGTCTCTGTGCAGTCTGACTGAGGGAGGTTTTTGTACGGCTCTCTATCACTGTGTGAACACATCACTACTGCTGATGTAGTGTTCACTCTGACAGTAGTAATCTCCTGCATCTTCAGCCTGGACTCCACTGATGGTCAGAGTGAAGTCAGTCCCAGATCCACTGCCACTGAATCGATCAGGAATCCCTGAGTTACGTGATGTTGCCCAGTAGATCAGGAGTTTGGGAGCTTCTCCAGGTTTCTGCTGATACCAGGCCATATAGTGATAACCACCACTGGTGTACACAGCAGGGCTGGTTCTACAGCTCAGGGTGACAGTGTCTCCTATGAGAGCAGATTTACCAGCAGGAGTCTGAGTCACAGTCACCTGTCCTGTGGATTCTGAAGGGAAAAATAAAATAAATTTTAAAAATAAAATAAATACTTATATTATCCATAGTCACATTAGAATGTCACATTATTGCCCAGGCAGTTATTTAATATTTTTTAATACATTTACTTTTTATACTTCCATTCCATGAAAATTGAAGACAGTATAACAATTTGAATATGTTTTATGAATCTTACCCTGAATGTAGAAAGTGAGAGCCCAGATGAAGATGGTGATAAAAGTCATTGTTGCTGTGGGTTCCGTTGCCATGAAGGACAGCTCTCAGTCATCAAGTGTTAAACTCACAGGACTATAAACACTCCCAGAGCACTGAAGCATGTGCTGCCAATGCAAAGTGTCTTCTCTATGCAAATGGTCTTCCTGGGTACAGCAGGCACTTGTAGCCCAGCAGTGCTGTGGAGGCAGACTAGGGCTTATGGGCTGTGACACAGACAGAGCAGTTTAACACTGCATTTTGCCATCATATTCTTTTTCTCACATGTACCCTGTTAAACAGCACATACACCCCTCCTCTGACTCATCTCTATAGATGCAGCATTGGCCTTTGAGCAGGTGAAATTGCATGAAGAAACCTCGGGTTTTGCCTAATGTTAATGCTATTGGTTAAGTTAGTTATAAGTTAGTTATCCTCTATCACGACTACACTGACAAGTAATGCATATTGTGATTGATTCCCATTGTATTAAATTACCAGTCAGGTCTGGCTTCTGCAGCCATTGCTGTTTCTGCAATACAGTGAATGAAGCTTTTGCTGCTTTCCTACATAAACATGCTAAATTAACTGGATGTGATCTGAACATTATCCTGATTGGTAATAACTCAGTTTCATTTAAACTGGGTAATTTTGAGAGGGGAATAATCGAGCTCTGATCTGATGTGTTCCTGCTCAGGAGTGCCTCTCAGTGTAGGGTGAGAGCAACACACAGTAATATAAAGAGTACTATAATGCATTTCCATAACTGCAATGGAAGTAATACAGTCATTTAACACTTTACTTGTAAAAGCAATAATGAGTACTGTGGAATATATTGCAGTTTTTATGTGTATGTGTATTTATAACATTAATTGAACCATCGTAAAGACCACTGTTTTGGAATGTGCTTCAACATCATAGAGTAAATTAGACTGTTGTTGGTGCTCTCATAAAACTCTTGCTTGTTCAGCACTGTAAACTCTGTAAAACTTACTGTTTTTATTCTTTTACTTTTACAACACAGAATTGGTCAGAATTCACATTCTGTTTCCCAGCAACAGTAGTAAGTTCAAGTTATTTAGAATTTTCAGTTTTACAGCCTCTATGATGTCACAATAGGAATGTTCTTAAAATGCAAACAGCTATCAATTAATATGTCATTTGGACTTGTCATCGATTGCAACTATATCTTACCAAAATGTACCAGTCACATAGTATAGCAGAAGACAATATTGTGTTCCACTATTTTCTTGGAAAGTTACATCCCTCAGACTTGTAAGTAGATACCTAAAGCTTTTCCACAAATGCAGTGTCTCTTCTGTGCCTGGATCTACAGAAATTACAGGAGTTTTAATATGCCTCGTTAGCAAGCTAGCTATGTAGGGAAACCAAGTAAGCGAGTCATATCATATATGAGAATTAACAATTTTGGTGCAAACTTGTTTTGCCTTAACATCTGAATTCCTTGCATTTCACAAGAAATTGTGATAACAGTGGAATTATGAAAAAAAAAACAGGTTGCTCGAAAAAGCCATTTGTAAATAAAATTTATTGTTATGAAATAAAGATCAAATAATTAATTACTTCATCATTATGAAGTAAAATGTAAACATGATAGTGGTATTGTGAAAATCTGTGTGCTGAAATAATATTTTATCATAACAGGTTGAGTATTTGTTGAATTATTTCACAATTTATCCACTATTTTATCATCTATGTGATTACAGTATTTATTTCATAAATATTTTTGGTTATTTAAATATTAATAAAATGGCATTCCATAACTATGATGTCACAATTGGAAGGAAGTTCAAATGTAGAACATTGACCACTGATGCAGAATTGAACATAAAGGACAGACAGAAATTATTATGAATGACCACGTACTTCCTAGCTGCTGGGACTGTTTTTCTTCCTAAATTTGTGAATCAACACTGAACATTCATTTAGATTTGAGGGACTGTGGGACAGAATGTACTGAATTATATCATCAACCTTGACATCTCTGGCCTGTAATTCTGGTCAGTAAAATCAGTGCATATTAAAAGCAGCTGAGTGAGATTAGGACTGTGCTCCAAAAAATAAGTATATTCTCAGAGAAGTCCTCAAAGGTTGGAAGTTTGCAAATTAAATAATGGAATTTATTCTTTTAATATAGCCAGTTCTGCACTATATACACTTTGCTTGTAGCTCAGCTAAAACACTGCATTATCCTGGGTATTGTTGTGACAGACCTAAGGGGTACCTTGAAATGGTACCTTTACATAAAAACTAAAAGTGCTTGTTTTGCCTTGTTGTTAGGTAAGTCAGTAATGGTTTGGTTAGTTGCAAACAAGTAATTTAAGTGACCTTCATTCACATGATGATGTTGCAGAGTGTTGTGTCTGGTACAAAGAGAGGGCAGTACAGTCGTTTGAGATGGGCCCAGGTGAAGTTGTACTTTCTCCTGTCTTATATTTGCTTGCCATATAATTTGTACAAAGCTGAGGAAAACACATGAGGAAAACATAAACACAAGCACATGACTGTGAAATACGGAAATAAAAACAATAACAACAAAAACAAAACCAGCTAAGAAACCAGCTGACATAACATCAATTACAGTAACAGTGATAATAAGAATGAATGTGGAATAAGCAGATAATGTGTAACAGAACAGGGCAGTGGCACAGGGAGGGTGGGATCTCCTCCTCTCTGTATCAGACCCATGATGATCTGTGTCTGATCCAGCCACCTCACTACCCAGCATTCCCTTCACCTTACATAAACCTGCTAAACCCTACAGATACTAACTGAACCCAAACCAAGGTTCATTTCTCCAAATCAATGATCATATGTCAGTCATAATATTGACTCTGTTTTCTCTACATGCATTTGGAATGGGAAACATCCCTGTATATATGTGAGGTTTTTCTATTCAGACCCAGGAGTTAGCTTTACCTATCTTCCAGCATTACTACTGCTCTGCTAACATTCACTGCATTTTATTGTGTAAAAGCTTTCCCTCACAGCACACAGGACCTTCATGGGTGACTATGGAGGCCAGATCATGCTGCTCACCCCGCCTGTCTGGGCTTATATGTGGCTCATTGGCCCTCACCGATCCCTAAAGCTGTAAGAATCCTGTGGTGAAGCAGTCACTCACAATATGGGTTCAGTTCAGGATGCACTTTGAGCTTCAGTCCTCCTCTCTGCTCTACACTACTGCTGAAAAGCTTTGTTTTGCTTCCCTTTTCCATGAGTCTGCATTCAGAAAGGGATTTAAACTATTTGAAAAGTTTGTTTGAGAAAATTCATTGATAATTGGTTTTTCTGTTTTAATTATCTTGTAAGAGTAATATCTCGAGCTCTTGTGTCTTGTGTTCTTTCAGAAGCCCCTCAAAGTGCTGCCCAGAGATGGAGGTAAAAAGTTGGCAGCATGACAATGTCTCACTGCACCACAGCACCTCCTTGTGGCCAGTTGTGTTTCCCACAGTCTGCTTGTTGAAGCTGCACATGAAGAGTCCTCCTCTGACTCAGTGTCTGTGTGAGCACAACTGGGGGACTGCAGAGTGAAAAGAAGCAGCAGCTGACATCACATGTTTCAGAGGAGCGCTCATGCTTTTCTGTGCTCTCTGGAGTTAACGGAGAAGGTAAAAGTGATTATCTGGGCTTACAGATATAACTGGGTATTATGGGCTGGGGAAAAGTGGGGGCACATTGCTTCACTGTATTAGATTACAGAGTGTGAGAGTTAGTTTTGAATCACTGAAGCTCAGTGTGCTGGAGCAGAACCCCTCAGTGTCCCGGGTCAGTGCCTCCCCCCTCAGCACCTGCGGTAGGTCCCAGCTGCAGCAGTGCAGTCTCTGTGCAGTCTGACTGAGGGAGGTTTTTGTACGGCTCTCTATCACTGTGTGAACACATAGTTACTGCTGATCTCATGGTAACTCTGACAGTAGTAATCTCCTGCATCTTCAGCCTGGACTCCACTGATGGTCAGAGTGAAGTCAGTCCCAGATCCACTGCCACTGAATCGATCAGGAATCCCTGAGATACGCGATGTTGCAGCATAGATCAGGAGTTTAGGAGCTTCTCCAGGTTTCTGCTGATACCAGGCTAGGCGGTGATAACCACTATAGACATGAACAGCAGGGCTGGTTCTACAGCTGAGGGTGACAGTGTCTCCTATGAGAGCAGATTTACCAGCAGGAGTCTGAGTCACAGTCACCTGTCCTGTGCATTCTGAAGAGAAGAATAAAAACACATTTATTTTATCCACAGGCACATTAGACTGTTACACTGTTGCCCAGATTGCTATTTTATACATTTATTTCATACAGTTATTTTAAGCTCAATACTTCAATTTCATAAAACTAGAAGGTCACATATCTCTTTGAATATTTTTCATGAATCTCACCCTGGATGCAGAAAGCAAGTGCCCAGATGAAGATGGTGATAAAAGTCATTGTTGCTGTGGGTTCTGTTGCCATGAAGGACAGCTCTCAGCCATCAAGTGTTAAACTCACAGGACTATAAACATTCCCAGAGCACTGAAGCATGTGCTGCCAATGCAAAGTGTCTTCTCTATGCAAATGTTCTTCCTGGGTACAGCAGGCACTTGTAGCCCAGCAGTGCTGTGGAGGCAGACTAGGGCTTATGGGCTGTGACACAGACAGAGCAGTTTAACACTGGTGTAACAGTGTCTGGACAGCAGGATCACAATCCAAACCAATATCACTCACATTTTGCCATCATATTCTTTTTCTCCCATGTACCCCTGTTAAACAGCACATACACCCCTCCTCTGACTCATCTCTATAGATGCAGCATTGGCCTTTGAGCAGGTGAAATTGCATGAAGAAACCTCGGGTTTTGCCTCATGTTAATGCTATGGGTTAAGTTAGTTATAAGTTAGTTATCCTCTATCACTACTGCACTGACAAGTAATGCATATTGTGATTGATTCCCATTGTATTAAATTACCAGTCAGGTCTGGCTTCTGCAGCCATTGCTGTTTCTGCACTGCAGTGAATGAGACTTTTGCTGCTTTCCTACATAAACATGCTAAATTAACTGGATGTGATGTGAACATTATCCTGATTGGTAATAACTCAGTTTCATTTAAACTGGGTAATTCTGAGAGGGGAATAATCGGGCTCTGATCTGATATGTTCCTGCTCAGGAGTGCCTCTCAGTGTAGGGTGAGAGCAACACACAGTAATATAAAGAGTAAAAGAAAGTTTCCATGACTGCAAAGTAAGTAATACAATCATTTCACACTTTACTTGTAAAAGCAATAATGAGTACTGTGGAATATATTGCAGTTTTTATGTGTATGTGTATTTGAAACACTAAATGAACCTTTTTATTTGCCTCATTTGGCCTAGAAATTAAATCATACACAAATACTGTACCATCATAAAGGCCACTGTGCTGGAATGTGCTTCAGCATCATAGAGTATGTAAGACTGTTGTTGGTGCTCTTATAAAACTCTTGTTTGTTCAGCACTGTAAACTCTTACTGTTTTTATTCTTTTAAATTAAGAACATAGAATTGGACAGAATTCACATCATTCTGTTTCCCAGCAACAGTCGTAAGTTCAAGTGGTTTAGAATTTTCAGTATTTCAGCCTCTATGATGTCACAATAGGAATGTTCTTAAAATGCAAACAACTATCAATTAATATGTCATTTTGACTTTTCATTTTTTGCAACTATATCATACCAAAATGTACCAGTCATTTAGAATAGTAGAAGACAATATTGTGTTACACTGTTTTCTTGGACAGTTACATTCTTCAGAATTGTAAGTAGATACCTAAAGCTTTTCCTCAAATGCAGTGTCTCTTTGTCATTACTTCAAAATGAATTGATCAGTTCTGTGCCTGAATCTAACAGATAGACTAGAGAAATTACAGGAGTTTTAATGTTTTACCTTAACATTGCTTGTTAGCAAGCCAGCTATGTGCGGTAACTCAAGTAAGGGTGTCATATCATATATGAGAATGGCCAATGGTGGTGTGAACTTGTTTTGCCATAAGTTGCAAGCATTTCTGTGAATTGCACTTCACAAGTAATTGTGATAAAAGTGACATTGAAACGAAATAAAAGTTTAATTATGAAAAAAAGATCAAATAATTAATCACAACATCATTATGATGTAAAATTTAAACATGACAATGGTATTGTGAAAATTAGTATGCGGAAATAATATTTTATCATAATGGGTTGAGTATTATTTATTTCACAATTTATTGACTAATTTATTATCAATTTTATTATGTATTTCATAAAAGTTTTTGTTTAATTATGAATAAAATGGCATTCCATAACTATGATGTCACAATGGGAAGGAACTTCAAATGTAGAACACTGACAACTGATGCAGAATTGAACATAAAGGACAGACAGAAATTATTATGAATGACCACGTACTTCCTAGCTGCTGGGACTGGTTTTTTCCTAAATTTGTGAATCAACACTGAACATTCATTTAGCTTTGAGGGACTGTGGGACAGAATGTACTGAATCATATCTTCGAGCTTGAAATCTCTGGCCTATCATTCTGAAGTCAGTTAAATCAGTGCATATTAAAAGCAGATGAATGAGATTTGGACTGTATTCCAAACAAGAAGTGTATTCTCTACACAGAAATCCTCAAAGGTTGGAAGTTCGCAAATTAAATAAAGAAATGTATTCCTTTAATATAGCTAGTTCTGCACTATATACATTATACTAGTAACCCTGCTAAAACATTACATTATCCTGGGCATTGTTGTGACAGAGCTAAGGGGTACCTTTACATAAACTGGTACCTTTACACCTGATACAGAACCCGCCCCCTCCCTGCAGAACCCAGGAGGCAGAGTACACAGTCAAACAGGAAGAAGAGCGAAACAGGTAAGGAAATCCCTCTTAGTAGTAAAAACATTATATTTAATATCACAGAAAATGTAATATTTAACATGTGGCTGTAACAGATGCAATATGGATTTATGGAATCCAGAATATGGATTTAGGCAGAACTGGGGAATTGTGGGATAGAGTGCACTGAAGCTATGCTGGATGCAAAAAACCCAAACTAACATGGATAGTGATTAAAGAGGTATGTTACGACCTTGGTCGTGTGTATACTGTTTGTGCATCTTTCCCGTCTTTCTGTTTGTTTTTTCGTCTTTCTCCCGCTTTTCATTTCATACAAGGTATTCGTCATCCGTTGGTCCACCCCTGATGACTGTGCGTCCTCATCAACCAATCCCCTCTCCATCCGTTATGCCCTGTAAAAATCTCTTTATTACCCTGTTGCATGTTTGGGAAAAAGGGCAGGTAAGATATACTGTAAATAATAATCACACTCCATACAGTCTGCTTACTCCTAGGATATTGCCTGTTAGATACATTATGTTAGGGGCGAGTGCCACCCACTGTGTTCGGTTTGGAAAGGTCAGTCTAGTGTAGTAAGTTAGGTCTTTATTTTTTTGTGACCTATTGTTTTTGTTATTAGTTAGCTAGCTGGGTATTCACCTAAGACTAGATAAGACTGGCAATTTGGTTATTTTTTTTTTCTTTGGTGCCGCCCATAGCCCTCTTCTCCCCTTTTGTGTGTTTGATTTGTGTTTGTGCTGTTGTGTATTTGTTGTAAATATTTGTACGTAGTGTTTATTGCCCCCTCCTTTGTAAATACCCCCAGCACAGTACACCTTGTAAATAAACCGCACACCCCGTTGTTAACACTTAACTTTTTGGTTGATTGCGTGGTTTTTCTGTCCTGGCCTCCCATTACACCACCTCCTTTTATGTTGCATTCCCCTTCCCTATACCCCTAAACACCTCAGGGACGTAACAAGGTAACAGTTTGGTGTGTCCCAATGGCTACACCACATGCTAAACTGGTCATTTATGTAACATGTACTTTATGTGTAATTTATGTAATCTTTTCTGTTCCCTGTTTGTCTCTGAGTCTCAGTCTCTCTGGTAGCCGATGCATCTCAGCCTGACACTGAAAGGAGTCCTGGACTTGCGCCAGTGAAGAGTGCACCTGGAACGACTAAGTCTATGAAAAAGAAGCACAAAGGTAGGATTACAGACTCAGTTCAGTCACATTGACAGTCCATCCTTCCTACAGTAGCATGGGAGTATTTTCTCCCAGTCAGCATTCAGGAAGTGGAGGCATCAGTCTGTCTTTAAAACAACATTTAAAGTAACATTCACCACTGCAACAGAGATGACACTTAGTAACAACAGAGGAATCAGTTACATGGTGGAGGTATCAGTCACAGTAGAGACGTCAGCTATAAACTGCTCCCATGTGCAAAGAAGATAAGGTTTGACCAGGCCTCTCTGCTGATGATGGAGACATCCAGCGAGACCGAGTTCAATAGAGGATGGTATCATTGATATGTTTTCTGTCTGAAAATAATATACTCAGATTTATTGAAGCACACTGTTCTAACTACTATCCATGACAGAGCTGGGTGAAGGGAGTTATATCAGTGTCTGTATTTCATACCCAGTGATTATGCACATAGATCAGAGCAGATCAAGATGTTATGAATGAAAATTATAATGTACTGCTTTTATGTACATTTAACTTTAAATATATGGGCATGCTGTTCAAATGAGTAGACCATGTTAGATTGACAAACTGTTCATTTCTCCAACAGTTTTATCAGTCAGAGTAGAAAGACTCTCAGACACTTCTCACCTTACACTGCTAACATTTACCTTGAGTCTGATTTATGTAGGTCTAGCTCTGAGTTAGAGCTCTAGTTCACCCAGTCTGCTTGGCTCCACTTAATGAGCAGCCAGCCTCTGACTGTTCACCTTGTTCTCAGGCTCTTGCTGAGTCTGTTGAATTGTCTCCACACAGCAGTTCCTCTGCTTATGCCTCTGCTGGAGGAGATGATGTGGGGACAGAGGCTGAGAGTCTACCAAGGCTCTGTGCTCACGTGGCTCCTGGCCATCACCATGGAATCAAGGATGCCTCTACCTGCCAGCACACATGAGTCTCTCTCCTCTGTCTTAGGATGTCCTGATCAGCACCAGCTCCAAATAAATGCATTTGGTTATGCAGTAAGAGAGCGCCCACGCTACAGCGCTCACTATGAAATCATGCATATGATGTGAATAGTTGCAGATTACCATGAGCAAAGGGTATGTGTTATTCCATATGGTTATCTGTTTAAAGACTGTTTGTGCTGACCTCATCAAATGAGGGCCATTTGATGCTAAGATTATAACATTCTGTTATATGATTCAGACAAACCAATATGTATTTAATAATATCAGTCTGGGCCACATACTGATAAATAACTAATCAGGACAGCAACGATTTTGTACTGTACTTAGACTTGATGATTTTCCACACCACAAGGGGGAGCCATCCTACTGTGATATAAGAGGGGTTATATGGTCTCTATTTGAGAAGAACCACAGAGACACCATAATAATGATTATGAAACACCTCTGTAGAACACACATCAGTCCAATGGAGGGGCCGATAGTGCCTCACTTTCACACTGTATTCAACACAAGGGACTGAGGTGGCACCCAAGTGACCGTAGTGTTGTTGAGGATAAAACAGTAACAGCTGTAAGGGTGAGGAAGAGTCAGCTCAGGTGTGAAGCTGTTGATGGAAACAGCACTGCTGTCCAATCCAGTTCAACACTACAGCTCCCAACTAGTTCAGTCTCTCTGACAGATTTAAGCTATGTTTCTAAATTATTACTTAATTCATGTCCATACTTTCTATCATTGAAAATGTAAAAAAGTTTACTCAAGGAAACATAACCAAAAAAATCACATTTGATATGATTGTATTAATTGTGATTGGGAGTAATTGTGTTAAGTTCATGTTCAACCTTTTATTGAGAGTGAATGCAGAAAACTGCTTCATGCATGTAATCCAGTTGCTAGTTTTCTGTACTGTGTTTGACTTGGATAATATCACTTGTTTTTAAAAAAGGTGTTTCATATAACCATAATTATTCATTCACTGGGCTTTGATACTGTTGGATGTACAGACATGAAAATGCTCAAATATTGTATTACTTGTGAGAGCATTTCTAAGTTATAACTGAACCTCAGAAGCTCAGTGTGCTGGAGCAGAACCCCTCAGTGTCCCGGGTCAGTGCCTCCCCCCTCAGCACCTGCAGTAGGTCCCAGCTGCAGCAGTGCAGTCTCTGTGCAGTCTGACTGAGGGAGGTTTTTGTACGGCTCTCTATCACTGTGTGAACACAGGGCCACTGTGTACACTCTGACAGTAGTAATCTCCTGCATCTTCAGCCTGGACTCCACTGATGGTCAGAGTGAAGTCAGTCCCAGATCCACTGCCACTGAATCGATCAGGAATCCCTGAGATACGCTGATTTACATACTTTATCAGGAGTTTAGGAGCTTCTCCAGGTTTCTGCTGGTACCAGTGTAAATAGTTGTTGTTGTATACAGCAGGGTTGGTTCTACAGCTCAGGGTGACAGTGTCTCCTTTGAGAGCAGATTTACCAGCAGGAGTCTGAGTCACAGTCACCTGTCCTGTGCATTCTGAAGAGAAGAATAAAAAATAAATATTAAAATATTCTATGAGCACATTAGAATGTCACACCATTGCCCTGACAGTTATTTCATATGATTAATTTCAGCCGTATACTTCCCTTTTATTAAAATCAAAAATATCATATCTATTTAAATATTTTTTTCAATGAATCTCACTCTGAATGCAGAAAGCGAGCGCCCAGATGAAGATGGTGATAAAAGTCATTGTTGCTGTGGGTTCTGTTGCCATGAAGGACAGCTCTCAGTCATCAAGTGTTAAACTCACAGGACTATAAACACTCCCAGAGCACTGAAGCATGTGCTGCCAATGCAAAGTGTCTTCTCTATGCAAATGGTCTTCCTGGGTACAGCAGGCACTTGTAGCCCAGCAGTGCTGTGGACTGGAGACTGTGGGCTGTGACAGAGAGAGAGAGTTCAACAGCAGCACCAGGACAGCAGCAGAGGTGTCAGTAACTCTGGTTTGACAGAGAGTCACAGTTCACTTCACACATTAACATTATTAATACATTATATTAATAATATACAATAACAGAAATTAAAATCATGATATTGCAGGGTGGTTTAGAAGACCCTGCTGCTTAAAAGGGAGAGCACTATGACTGCATCTGCACTGGCTGTATAAGTGAGGTGCAGATTCACTTCTGAGCTCATTTTTGGGGCTCATTTTTGGCTTTTCATAAGTATCCCATTAAACATCTGTCTGTCTCCATGGATTTGATTTAAGATTTAAATGATTTAATGTGCCAAAACAAACAAAAAAAAGTTTTGATTTGACAATGTATTTTACACTAGAAAGTACTCACAATTCATATTGACTTTTTAGAAAACATACAGTTGTGTGAAAAATTGTTGCCCCCTGTTTGGTTTCCTCTTTTATTTTATATTTCTCTTGCTGAATGGTTTCAGATAATCTAATAAAATATTATTTTAGATGAGGGAAACCCACATAAACATAAATCATAGTTTTTACAACATTATTTCATTCACTCATGAGAGTTATTCACCAATTACCAATATTGTCCCTGTGAAGAAGTAATTGCCCCCTTAAAGTGAATATGTGGCTGGACCACCCTTACAGCAGCAGTAACTGTAATGAAATGCTTCCTATAACTTGATATGAGCCTCTCACATCTCTGAGGAGGAATCTTGGCCCACTCTTCTTTGTAGAACCTCTGTATCCCTGACAAATTTGTAGGTCATGAACTGAGAGCATGAACTGCTCTTTTCAGGTCCTGCCACAGCATTTCTGATGGGTTCAAGTCAGGACTTTGACTCGGCCACTGCAACACTTTCATTTTGTTTCTCAGCCATTCAGATGTGGACTTGCTCGCATGCTTAGGATCATTGTCCCGCTGCATCACCCAGTTACGCTTCAGCTTCAGCTCACACACAGATGGTCGGACGTTCTCCTTAAGAATATTCTGGTACACATCAGAATTCATGCTTCCTTCAAAGATTACAAGTCATCCAGGTCCTGAGGCAATAAAACATTCCCATACCATCACACTGCCACCACCATGCTTCAGTGTAGGTATGACATTCTTACAGTGGGATGCTGTGTTTGCTTTATGCCAGACAAAGAAGGACTCACACACTCTAACAAGTTCCACCTTTGACTCATCTGTCCATAGAATATTATCCCAAAAGACTTGAGGATCAACCATGTGCTTTTTAGCAGAGATGAGATGAGATTTCATGTTTCTCTTGGAGAGCAGTGGTTTCCACCTTGCCACGGTGTCTTTCATACCATAGAGTCATGGACACTGATCTTAGCTGATGCTAGAGAGGCCTACAGTTCTTTTGAAGCTTTTCTGGGGGCTTTAGATACTTCCTGGATAAGGTGCCGGTGTGCCCTGGCAGAAATTGTGGCAGGTTGAGCAATCCTGGGAAGTTTCACCACTGTTCCAAGTCTTCTCCATTTGGAGATAATGGCGCACACTGTGGTTCACTGGAGTTCAAGAGCCATAGAAATGACTCTGTAACCTTTTCCAGACTGGTTTGGCTCCACAGCTTTTATCCTCAGTTGTTCTGGGAGCTCCTTTGATAATGGCATTGTGTTCCTGTAGAAACTTTGAGGTGAATATTTCTTTCTGATGGTTAGTTTCAGTATATATCCTTTCTAAACTCAACAAGGTTGGTTGCAATCGAGACTGGCTGTGTCCAGTCACCTCAATCTAATTTTCAATGACAAATATGTAGATTTATTTGTTTACAAACAAAGGGGGCAATTACTTTTTCTCAGGGCCAACATGGGTCATTGGTGACTTTCTCGATTGAATTAATGAAGTAAGGATGTAAAAGCTATGTTTATGTTTGTTTGGGTTTCCCTTGTCTAATAATATATTTTATTTGATTATCTGAAACCATTCAATGAGAGAACTATGCAAAAAAAGAGGAATGGGGGCAAAAACCTTTTCACGGCACTGTATGTGTTGATCCATTTTAATTGTGATTTAGTTACTACAAAAGGTTGGTGCTACCAGTGCAAAGTCATAGTAATTTTTCCTAATTTAGACCCTTTAAATGGTCCTGTATTGAGCTTTAATGTATCTGATATCAGTCATGAGCCATTAACCCCCATGTTATTATAAATAATAAATAGTCATAGCCTTTATTCCTTTATCAGTCCAGAATTCTCATAATTTTCATCTGTGTATTATCACTCAATGTGTCTGACTGGTTTCCACAAATTGCTTATTTCATTCAACTGTCCAATTTATATTTTGCACGTATATTGGAAGTAAAGTTTGATCTGTGGTTTGAAGCAATGCCTTATGTCTTGTTTATTTACTTACTTTGTAGAACGTATTAATTGCTGTGTATGATTAGTAGTGTGCGCAGTCAAACACTGACTGTTTGACTGCGGGGAAGAAATTTGTGCCATTTTATTGAGCTTATATCTAAAGACATGTGCTTTCCATGCAGTGCAATGAAGGATTACATTTAACTTTTTCTCACTTACCTGTGTGGCATTTGGTCTGATCGTCCTTTTTATTTCATTTTGAGAGTGCAGACAGACAGAAAAACCCCTAAGTGGGAGGAGGCCATGATACACAGGAAGCTTGTAAGATGGTCGGCCTGTCTTATTGTGTCATGAGAGAAAGTAATCAGTATTCCACTACGTATTCTGGAAAATATGAGTGTTCAACCCCTTAACATGGCTATATAATCTGTCCCCACCTTGAGTACATTACACCACTACATGCACTATAATGCCATTTGTGCAGTGTGGCATCTGTTACACGATTAGGTTGGGCAAATCATTATTTGTGTTTGTCCAGTTTGTCCAGTTGTCCATTTACTATTGCGTGATGTATTTGTCCGACTCCATTGTACTTAGCCTGCATTTATGTCCATAGCATTGTTAAAGTTTTACCTATTTAATAATACTAGCATTATTTCATCATCCATCATCTGTTAAAACCATTTGCTTGAAAACCTGAAAAAAATTGTGATGCCCCAAAATTCTTGATTTTTCTGCTTCATATGGGAAAAACATATTTCACCCATATTTCATGAAATATATCAGGAAAAATCATGATGACATCATAAAATGAATTAAATTGTAGAAAATGGAAAGTGAATATTTCACTGAAAATCAGGAAAAACTCCAGATCTGAAAAAAAGTACAAATTTAATGCTTAAAATTACTGGGAATAATCTGCCTTCACTTAATGGAAGAAAACGACATGAGAAATAACTTTAATGGAAGAACCTGAAGCTCTGGACCTGAAGAAAAATAATATCCAGTATTCTAGATTTTTCTGGTCAGAGTAATTGGAAATCATCTGCATTCACTAAATATGTAAGGAAAAAGTCATGAGAAAACTTTAAATGACAGAAAATTGAAACTATTAAAGTCAAAATCAGGAAAAACCATGAGCTCTAGACATGGGAAAAATCTGCATTTATTAAATATGCAGGAAAAATACATGAGCAATAAATAGCAGAAAATGTCAACTAGAAAGAACATATTTCTCCCAAAATCAACAAAAACCACAAGCTTTGGCCCTGAATAATAAAATTCATTCAGTGTTTGAAAATCAACAGTGTCATCTAAAGTCATGTGAAATTACTTAAATGGCTTGAAAACTAGAAAAACATATTTCAATGAAAATCATGAAAAACTTAGTTAAAAAGTATAAAAATATCAGCTGTCACTAAATATGTCAGAATTGTGTCAGAAAATTAGTCAACAGTTACTTAAATGGCAGAAAATGGGAAGAGCATATTTCACCCCACACCTGAAATATCAGTGACTGGATGCACCTGCTTCAGAACTTTGTACACGTAGATGGCGTAGTTCTCCTTCCAGGACTTTCTGCGCTTCTTGCCTCCCTTAAAAGCCGACTTAGTCACAGCTTTCTTCAAGCCCTTCTTAGGCGCGGACTTAGGTTTTTAAAGAACTTTATTGATCAAGATCTCATTCACACAAAACAATACAATACGTTACAAAACAATACAACTGATCATTTTGAAACAAAAGGCATTTTACATAGCAGCTAGAATTTGAGTTATACTATAGCTTAATTGCAGTCCATTTCAGCAGTGGGCGTTTTTTTTTTAAGGCCAAGGGTCCGTTTCCCTTTCAAGTCAGTATTTTATTGTTTAAACTCACTCTCAAAGAACAACAGCGTGCGGCATACTGTCAACTGTTGCATCTGTATACGACCCCCTAGGTTTCATTGCTCCTGATCTCCTTAAAGGGAAAAGGATTCTACAGGAAATGTGTACCACTATCCGAGGAACTTAAGCCGTGGTGGGAGAGTTTGAGGAATCATTTCACCAATCTGGAAAAGCATACCCAGATATTACTTGCCTTCCAACTTCGTAAAGGTAGTCAACACGGAATTGCATCACTTCTCAGATGCAAACACCATTGGATATAATCAGTGCTCCTACCCCAGACTGAAGAATGGAAAAGGAGAAGTACACTGCGTTCTCATCACGGGAAAGTCCCACTGTCTTTCTCCCACAAGTCAAAAACAAAAGCCCAGATTGATAACCTTACTTTGACTGTTGATTATGCCACGGGGGGAAATGCACTGGAACGGATCATTGTTTCGAAACGTTGGCACAACTGGTACTCTAGAACAATTAAGACTGTTACTGTTAAAGCTCTGATACTATAGGGATTACAGTCAGGAATAAAAACCTAGGGACTCCTAAAGGTTTGCTCAACGTTTTCTCTGCAAGATAATGTAAAAATGACCAGTAAGTAAGAAACAGTTCCTCAACTCGGTCTAAGTAAAAGTAAAAAATCTGAAACGCCATTTTAAAGAAGGGGACAGGTGATAATGAAGTGAGAAGGAATACATGTCACGCCGTAAGTATCTTTCACAGGTGGTTATTCTGCTTGGGGGTGGTGTGTCGGGATAAAATCGCTGGGGGTTCATTTAGGCAAATGTAAAAAAATGTGAAGCGTCCGCTGCAGCTTGTAGAGTCGTTGAACTGAATCACTGTGCACTGACAGCTAATCTCTCTCATCGACAATCGCCTCAACTAATATCCGACAGACTACAGCAAAACTATTTGAAATCCGATTGTCCGAGATGAAATTTGCCTCTGAACTGAGCATCCAGTTAGTGGACTTATTTATGATGAACGATGCTCACTAAACGGAAGTAAATTTCCTGCATTTATTATGTGACTTTTCCGGAGAAACTTGAAAAAATATAATAATCGAATATTAGATATTACAGGCTGTATGTCGCAAAAGAATCTTCTACCCCGTATAATCATATTTTCATTGTAAAAAATTGCAAAATGATGCATGTTAGCAAAACCGGTCATTAACGGGTTCACGTCATGTCATTTAAACATAGCGCTTTGGCTTTTGATTCAGAGCCGAACGTCCCTTTCTTCAACTTTTTCCTTTAGTGCAGCATTGAGGCAGTTCCCAAATAGGCAGCAATATGTGATGTTGCGCTTGAGTTGAAAGTGGTGCTGAAGCGATATAATGTAGCCTATGCTGTCGAATATAATCGCTATCATACTATCAGTAATATCATGGCAAATTCCGTCAATATCTGTACAATTAATGTGGTTACACATTCCAGAGCAGTAAGGCTGCACTGAAGGCGGGTGAAAATATGCATTTATTTGTTCGCAACATTAATTCTTCGTGGTGTGATTCAGACAACGCAAACCATGGATTTACCGTCAGAAAAGTGTTGATACATATCCAGAACATTTAGGAACAGTCTTGTGCGTTTTTGGTTCTCAGATGTCAACAACTTTCCAACCACTTTACTCGAGGTGTTCAAACATTATAGAATCCAAGTTATATGGACATACATGATCAAACAATTTTTAGATTAAATTGTTATTTAAATACCGCATTGACAATGGTGCCAGTACACAAGTTGTATTTTCCATTCAGATTTGGTAGATTGAATTTTGATTGGTTGTTGTGGCCATAATACACCTACGAACACACAAAGGCCTTTTTCCATCTTAAATGTCAAAAACCTTTCAACCTCAGCACTCAGCTTGTTGAACAAAGTTGTGTCCAAGTGATATTGACATGTGGGTACAGCCCTTTGATTTCCCTTCAATTTCGGCTCATGGCATCGAGGCGATTTTTAAGTGACGATGTTAAATGTCAGAGATCTCTAGCACAAAAACGAAATGTGGATAATGAAGCTCAAATGTTCATAATTTCTATTCTTGTGTGTTTACAGGTCTGTTAGACCTGGGTCAGAACCGTTTCATGATCAGTTCTGATCAGGCATGTTCCAGTCTCCTGAGACAGGGGGCGCTGTCTCTAAAATGAGTCTCTCTGGGGAGCCAGAGACCATCGCTGGAACCTCCAGCAGTGACAGCAAGAGGTATGAATACGTGGAAGAGATTGTACTTTAATTAATACATTACCAATGACTTAGAGCTGCAGTAAGAGGCTGAGGTTAACTGGAAGCTCTGTCTCCATGTGCTGTGAGTTAGAGCGGCAGTAAGAGGATGAGATTAACTGGAAGCTCTGTCTCCATGTGCTGTGAGTTAGAGCTGCAGTAAGAGGATGAGGTTAACTGGAAGCTCTGTCTCCATGTGCTGTGAATTAGAGCTGCAGTAAGAGGATGAGGTTAACTGGAAGCTCTGTCTCCATGAGCTGTGAGTTAGAGCTGCAGTAAGAGGATGAGGTTAACTGGAAGCTCTGTCTCCATGAGCTGTGAGTTAGAGCTGCAGTAAGAGGATGAGGTTAACTGGAAGCTCTGTCTCCATGTGCTGTGAGTTAGAGCTGCAGTGAGAGGATGAGGTTAACCTGAAGCTCTGTCTCCATGTGCTGTGAGTTAGAGCTGCAGTAAGAGGATGAGGTTAACTGGAAGCTCTGTCTCCATGTGCTGTGAGTTAGAGCTGCAGTGAGAGGATGAGGTTAACTGGAAGCCCTGTCTCCTTTTCCTTTTCACAGGGTCCAGGTGGAGAGAGCAGGATCACCTGTACCCTGCTGTATATCAGTGAAGAGTGACAGGTCAATGGAGCAACCACCCACATTAAGAGGAGATCCTCCACCTTATCCAAGGTAAACAGGTTCATATTTACACTGCTGTTTCCTTATTCCTCACTCTTACAGGCTACAGTCTGGTGTCGGCAGAGTGGGGACACAGTTCCTCAGCACTTAGAAAAGTTTAATTTTATGGTTTTCCAAAGGAATTCATCTGAATCTGTGTTCATGTTGTGAACGGTGTAATAAAGACTAAACGTTTTCATCACATTCTTCATTGTACTCAGCAGTCTTCAACTAATTTCTGATTAAATTAAGGCTTAATTCTGAATAAGTTGTGCAAATTTTGGAACCTTCGCTTATCAATAGATTTAAAGAAGAGATAAAGAAACTTTTTACATTTTGGATATCACTTACTTAACTGCATAATAAAATAAGGTATTCACTCCATGTGCTGTGAGTTAGAGCTGCAGTAAGAGGATGTGGTTAACTGGAAGGTCTGTCTCCATGTGCTGTGAGTTAGAGCTGCAGTAAGAGGATGAGGTTAACTGGAAGCTCTGTCTCCATGTGTTGTGAGTTTGAGTTGCTAACGAGCATGAGATTAAAATGGAAATTAGTTCCTCCAAACTTTCTAATGAAACGAACAACCAAGTTTATTGTTGAGAAGGAATGTTGGTAAGTTGATAATGCCTTGAATTGTTTGGCAATTTTCAACATCATTCACCAAATTATCTGTAATAACAAAATATGCAATGTAATGTCTGTTTTGACTTTTTTGGTCCAGCAGGAAAGAGCAGGGTCACCTGTACCCAGCTGTCTTAGAGCTGCAGGAAGAGGATGACGTGAAGACTTTCTCAGGATGGTGGAAATTTACCATCATCTCAGGATGGTTGTAGATGGTTGTTTGTGGTTTAGTGAACATGTTTTAGCTGTGACTCAGCCTGCTTGAATCCAGTGGCATCATACCTCACTCCCTCCTTCAGCATGTTAGATCGATTCAAGTGACCCACACCCTCTGTTTTTGTGAGGCCCTGTTTGGGCTGGCTCAGTTTGAAGCCTGGAGGAGACCTATCGTCAGTAGACCTGTGCTGTGTAGCTTCTAGGTATGAGAACGACATGCATTTCTGCCAGTCAACTAGCTGATGCTGAAGCTGACACATTATAGACAAATCTTTTTTTTTAATTGTATGATGAAGGATAATAACAAAATTAAGCCATGTGATCAGCACAGATCACAAGATGAAAATGTTGTTCCATTTGGTGTGTACCAAAATATTGTGAGCTTCTTCGCTCACTGCACAGCTTAACGGAAGCTCAAACCCCTCAATTAACATGTTCCAAGACACTGATTAATAAGAGATTCTATTTAATGAAACAAGAAGTTTGGTTTTAGCAAAATAGCCTAAACATTCATCCACATTTGAACTTACACAGTTATAAAAATGTAGTAGGCAAATAAAAAATAGCAACCATAACAACAACAATTTTGTCATTGACCCACATATTGAACTCAAGCAAATAAAAAACCTAATAAAAACTTTTTTTACCCACTAAACTGTCGACCAACAATTGACAAATCGAAAAATTTGTTCACATCCCTCGTCGTTTTTGTGTCCTTTCTCCACACACTGAGGGTGTAATTAGAGCCCAGGAGTCTCTCAGCCAAGTTTAGCTAGCCACATTGCTTACTTGGTTTGTGTGAGACATTGCCAAGTACTGCAGAATATGAAGAGAGGTATCTGACAGTTTTCTACAGTCAACAACTGCATTTGCCATAAAAAGCATAACCCAGCTATCTGCTGGTACAGATTAAGCCGTGGCCTTACGCTGTCTCCAATTTTGTAATTTTGTAATATGGCCTGATAAAAGGTTTTATTTTCCTGAAGGGAAGTATTTTTAAGTCAGTTGTTTGTAACTGATACCACAGAAATAATTGACCAGTTTTGTCTGTGTCACATGTGTCTGTTTCCCCAGACACTGCTGGGATATTTGCTATAAATATGAGCAACCTTTATCACTCCAGAAGCTCCACTCATACCTGGAGTTTTGGAGGTCTTACTCTTTTCTCCTGACTGTCCTGTTTTAATCAACACCTGCATTTTGAGACACTTCCCTATATTATCAGTTTATTTAAAATGTTCAACACCCCATACTACAATGACTGGAGGTTCACTTTGGTGGGGCAATGTTTGCACAGCCTAAACAGGTAAAAATAGACTGTAAACCAGTAAAATTATCTGTCTCATTGCTCTGTTGTGCCCTCTACTGGCAAACTGGGCAGCTAATTGGAGGAGCCACATGTATGGGCAAAAGGTTCACAGTGTGGGGCTGAGAACATCATTTGAGAAAACACCCTCATTCCCTGTTGGATGAGACATGGGCAGGAAGGAGTTCCTTTAAGAACTCTTTATCATTAAATGGGGTTGTGGCATTATGAGCAAAGCCATCAATGTATGTATTGACTTCCCTTTGATGTGTTTACATGAGCAGGTACCTTCAGTGGACAAAAAGCCAATCCCATTCTGCAACAATTTTCATATGGACAGTTTGTTTTTCAAAAAGGCTCTGTCCATATGTCTCTGTTAGGCGTAACATATCAACAACTTCAGCTGCCTTTATCTTAACACAAAGAAAAAGCATGTGTAATCAAGTCTCATTATAAGGAAATGAAAATTTCTTGAACGATGTCAGGACGCAGTATGAACTCAAGTGCAGACAGGGATGAGATGAACCAGAGTTTATTAAGAGGGGCAAATCCAAAAAACAGAGTCAAAAACAGGCACAGGGTCAAACCAGAAGAGCACGGTATCAGGGCCAAAAACAGAATCCAAAGCAGTAGTCAAAAACAGGCAAAGTTCGAACCAGGTAAACACAGCAATCAGGCAGAGACACAATCCAAAATCAGAAATCGGGGAAAACAGGCAAGAATCAAAACAGGCAGGTCAGAACAGGAAAAGGCTCATAGCACAACTGATCACAGGGAATACAGAGACAAACTCGCACAGAACAAACACAAGACAGGGTTTAAATGCACAGACTAACGAGCCAACGAGACACAGGTGCACAATAGGGCAGGTGAAACAAATGGGTAATCAACTGGGAAGGTAACAAGGAGGGCGGGGCAGACACAAGGGGAAATGAAAACAAAAGCACATGGACAGGGAACACAAAAACAAAAACACAGCATCAGACAGCCTTACTGACAAACGATTATCTTTTGTTTCACGCCCCAAAGGCTATTTCATTGGTTAATTGTATGGCTAGGTACGTTTTACCCACAGGTTCACTGTTTGATATAAGTATGAGTGACCCAACCTACCCCCAAACACCCTTGCCCCACAAACCCCCCACTCCCCGCGTGAGTGTACCTGGTTTTTACAAGACAGAGGTCTAATGATTGAGCTTCTCTAAAACATTTTAATGTACTCTTCTTATGTATTTTTTTTCTAAATTCACTGTTTCTTTCTGTTGGATCTCTGATTCCTCACAAACCTCTTTGCAGGGTCCAGCAATCAGCAGAGTCCAGCTGTCTGGAACAGAAGAGTCCAGAGAAGAGAGAGCAGTGTATGGATGTAAACCCCACAAAAAAGGTGTGATATCTCTTTATCTATGTATTAATCATCATGGGGTTTGGCTTGGAGAATACTCTTTATTTCACCTCTCTTTTCAGGCTCATAACTATTAGAATGACTAACCTCTCACTCTGATGTGGTGTAATTGCACATATTCAAAGGAAGTGCTCTGCTAAAAAGCCCTAATTCTAATGAATCGCAATTTCATACAGATTACAGTATAGGCACATGTTTGTTATGGGACTCAAACTCAAAACAATTCAATTACTCTCAGGGAAAGCATGATTAATCTGAACTACTGCCTCTACAAAGTCATCAATCAAAAGCAAAAGCTGAACTTTAAAGAACTGGAGTGAATTATTGCACATCTCTTTATGTGCTTATTTCAGCCTCTCTGATGCAGCACACCTCTTCATGTGTTTATTTCAGTCACTCTGATACAGCACACCTCTTCATGTGTTTATTTCAGCCTCTCTGATGCAGCATCTCTTCATGTGTTTATTTCAGTCTTCTCTTATACAGAACACCAGCAGTCACTATGATACAGCACACCTCTTCATGTGTTTATTTCAGTCTCTCTACAGCATACAGTGTTTATTTCAGTCACTCTGATACAGCACACCTCTTCATGTGTTTATTTCAGTCACTATGATACAGCACACCTTCATTCATCTCTCTGTGTTTTCATTTCAGTCACTCTGTGTTTATTTCACAGCACACCTCTTCATGTGTTTATTTCAGTCTCTCTGATAAAGCACACCTCTTCATGTGTTTATTTCAGTCTCTCTGATACAGCACACCTCTTCATGTGTTTATTTCAGTCACTATGATACAGCACACCTCTTCATGTGTTTATTTCAGTCACTCTGATACAGCACACCTCTTCATGTGTTTATTTCAGTCTCTCTGATAAAGCACACCTCTTCATGTGTTTATTTCAGTCTCTCTGATACAGCACACCTCTTCATGTGTTTATTTCAGTCTCTCTTATACAACACACCTCTTCATGTGTTTATGTCAGTCTCTCTGATGCAGCACACCTCTTCATGTGTTTATTTCAGTCTCTCTGATACAGCACACCTCTTCATGTGTTTATTTCAGTCACTCTGATACAGCACATCTCTTCATGTGTTTATTTCAGTCTTTCTTATACAGAACACCTCTTCATGTGTTTATTTCAGTCTCTCTGATACAGCACACCTCTTCATGTGTTTATTTCAGTCTCTCAAGCACACTTTGATGAAGTTGAAGGAGGAGGAGTTGAAACAGTTTCACAGCCATCTGAGTCAGTATTACCCAGAATGCTCTGAGACACAACAGGAGGACATTGAGGCCCTGCATGTAGTTGAGAAGATGCTGGAGACCTGTGGCAGTGAGGGATCTCTGGAGATCACACTCCACATCCTGAGGAAAATGAAGCAGAAGGATCTCGCGGACTCACTGGAGAGAGATGAGCAGAAGAGTAAGACACTATTTTGTGTAAATCAGTCATTAATATATCAGTATTAGCAACTGCAAACAAGCCACTAAAGAGTGAATGTGCTTGTGCTGTGACTATTCCTTAGTAAACCTGGCCCTGAGAGAGATGTGCAACACACTGGGCCCTTATGTAAGGATATAAATGTTGTAAAAAGTTTATTAATGCAGATTTAAAAAGCTGTGGCAGAATCAGTTTAGCAGTTTAATGTCTGAAAGAGAAGCAGATAGAGCAAAGTACTGATTTAAAGCTTTGATCATGCACTGACCAATGAGGATGTTTTCCACATTCCCTTTAAATGAGTGGATGCTTCACATATCCATATTTTTTCATGTTTGTTCGTGCAGGTTTTCTGCCTCTACTTTTCTGTATCTCTTATTCCCTTAGTGTGGTGTCAAATGAGCACCACAGGCAGGTGCAGTTCTTCATAAAGTGGCTGTAGTGCTCATTTAACACCAGAATAATGGATATGTTAAAATAATAGTAAGAGAGCACATGCCAGATAACACAGAAAAATATGACTGTGCCAAACATACCGTATTTTAGTGTTCTGTTCCAACGTCTGAAAAGCATTTTCAGCATTTCAGCATCACGAAAATAATACATCATTCCACCAACAGCCACCAAATGAAACCCAATTTATGATATTATTATCTGAAATTTATTATCTGAAATTTCATCTAAACTGAGTGGCCCTCTGCATCAGGTTGTGAAGCTGCCTAATCACTTAATCTCATAGATTCATGTAATCTCTTTATCTCATTTCACATCGTTGGTAAGACCTTATGCTCTATAGTTCCACTGCTCTGGTGTGTCTTCATGAACAAAGCAGAATCTATTTCTGTTCACCATTTGTGCAGATTGTTGGCGTGATGTGTAACACACTGTGTGACAGACTTGTGTAAAATATTGTGTCAAGGGGAAAAGTTTATAACAATTTGTTCAATTGATTAGTTTTTTATATATATGAGTAAATTATATGTCATATTTCCTCTTCTCAGAAAAACTTTCAAGAACCCAACAGACACTGAAATCTGATCTGAAGAAGAAGTTTGAATGCATATTTGAAGGTTTGGTACAGCAGGGCCACCCAACTCTCCTCAATGAGATCTATACAGAGCTCTACATCACAGAGGGAGGAGGTGGGGGGGTCAATAATGAACATGAGGTCAGACAGATTGAGGCAGCATCCAAGAGACAAACCACACAGGAGACTGCAATCCTCTGCAATGACATCTTTAAACCTTTACCTGGACAGGAGAAACACATCAGAACTGTGCTTACAAAGGGCATCGCTGGCATTGGGAAAACTGTCTCTGTGCAGAAGTTCATTCTGGACTGGGCAGAAGAAAAGCCAATCAGGACATTAATTTAATCTTCACTCTTCCTTTCCGAGACCTGAACTTGAAGAAGGAGAGAGAATTTAGTCTGATGCAACTCCTCCAGCACTACTTTCCACAGCTGAAAGAGATTGAAAGTGTTGAACATGATGAAGTCAAAGTTGTGTTCATCTTTGATGGTCTGGATGAGTGTCGACTTCCTCTAAATTTTCGGAAAAATAAGATCTGCAGTGATGTAACAGAGTCAGCATCAGTGGACGTGCTGCTGACCAACCTCATTTTGGGGAATCTGCTTCCCTCTGCTCTCCTCTGGATCACCTCCCGACCAGCAGCAGCCAATCAGATCCCTCCTGAGTGTGTCCACCAGGTGACAGAGATACGAGGGTTCAATGACCACAGAAGGAGGAGTACTTTAGGAAGAGAATCAGAAAAAGAACCTGGCCAGCAGAATTATCTCACACATAAAGTCATCCAGGAGTCTCCACATCATGTGTCACATTCCAGTCTTCTGCTGGATTTCTGCTACAGTTCTGGAGACATTGTTGGGCAAAACAGACAGTGGAGAACTGCCCAGAACTCTGACTGAAATGTACACACACTTCCTGCTCATTCAGACCAATGTGAAGAATCAGAAGTATCATGGCACCAATGAGACAAACCCAAAGAAGATCTCAGCATCAGATGCAGAAATGACCCTGAAACTGGGGAAGCTGGCTTTTCTACAGCTGCAAAAGGGCAATCTGATATTCTATGAAGAGGACCTGAGAGAGAGTGGCATTGATGTCAGTGAAGCTTCAGTGTACTCTGGGGTGTGCACAGAAATCTTTAAAGAGGAGTCTGGGTTGCATCAGGAGAAAGTCTACTGCTTTGTGCATCTGAGCATTCAGGAGTTTCTGGCTGCCTTGTTTGTGTTTCATTCATGTGTAAATAAGAACAGAAATGCACTCAGATCAGAAAAGTCAAAACCTGAGGGTGACAGAATGCTGCTGAATTCCAATAATAATATTAAGCTGTCTGAGTTACACAGGCCAGAAGGGTCAACACCGGAGGGTGACATGATGCAGCTGTCTGAGGTACACAGGAGTGCAGTGGATCAGGCCTTACAGAGTAAGAATGGACACCTGGACCTTTTCCTCCGATTCCTTCTGGGCCTCTCACTGGACTCCACTAAGACTCTCTTGAGACAGAGAGGTCATCTGAACCAGACAAGAAGCAGATCAGAGAGCATTGAAGAAACAGTCCAGTACATTAAGCAGAAGATCAGTGAAGAGTCTTCAGCAGAGAGGACCATCAATCTGTTCCACTGTCTGAACGAACTGAATGACAACTCTCTCGTGGAGGAAATCCAGACTTCCCTGACATCAGGAAGACCTTCTGATAAAGAGCTGGAACCACACCAATGCTCAGCTCTGGCCTATGTGTTACTGATGTCAGAGGAGGTCCTGGATGAGTTTGACTTGAAGACGTACAACACATCAGCAGCAGGTCAGCAGAGACTGGTACCAGTAGTGAGGAACTGCAGGAAGGCCAAGTGAGTACTGTTACATCATTCATAATGCAGATGATTGACACTGATATTTGCATAAACAGTTTATAATTGTGTGAGAATAAACTGCATGAACATAGCTCACCTATATCATGACCAGAAGCCTGTGTTAATAAATAATATTTCAGAAGGTAGTATTTCTGTTCTGTTTTCATATACCCCTAGGTGTATGTTGTAAAGAAAAACCAATGGTAAAATACTGTAATCTGAATGTGATATTGTAGTTGAACAATTGGCCATGTAGGATGCAGACAATAAATCGTAAAATTAATTGTAATTAATTCAACAGCATTTTTATGTGTCAAACCTCATTGCACTTTAGGTCCTCATCTCCACAGCATCCTCTCTGAATTTGGAGTTTGTGCTCTAGGTATAGAGGTAGGGGTTGGTGGGGGGGTGGGGTGACAGGGGGTTGCGAGCTCACTGCATTTCCTGCACAGCTTGGGCATGCTGTGACAGCACACCCCATCCCATCCTGTTCCCCAGTGTGCTGGTGCTGGGGATGTGGCTCACTCTGCCTACTGCAGAGGGGTGGGGTTTGACCTGGCCCAGCCATTTCCTGGCCCCTGTACAAACTCTGCCCTCCTCTAGGACCCTCCTGGTGTCAGATTTGAACTAAACAAACCATGTTACAGCACTGAGGTCCTATACAGCTTCCTTATTGTGCTGCACAGTGACCAGTTTGTTCTCCATCTCAGACAGGGGCTCAGTGGTGAAATTACTGAGGGACTCTTATCCTTCCCCTCTCTATGGAGGTTCCAGAACCTCTCCAGGGCATTAGCATTTTCAAGCTAAGCTCAAAGATGTCAGTGGGGCCTGGAACCTTCACCTCCAAACAGGTCATGCTGGGCATTTTGGTCTCTGTCTGTGGAGGATGGGTGGGGTGTTGTGCCATCCTTATTGTTCTGTCCACTGGCTCTGTCATGCCAAATTTGAGCCGCCTTGGAAATTTGATCCGGCCTGACGCAACAATGGGTTCTGAACAGCTGATACAGCGTCTCCATTGAAAAAAAACTAAAAGGCAAATACATATTTTACAAAGGGGCATGCTTTGTAAGTATTCGTGATTAAAGTCTTTGGTGAAATTATAGTTACAAGCAAATGATGGTGGTGAACCTTAAGATTCAACCTGGTGGGCGTACAAATTCATGAGTCAAATTACTGGTCACCCCTGAATGCTGGAACTCACTCACCACTTTAACGGTTGTGTTAGCTGATGACATGCTCATGTATTTGACCTGTGTTTAGATACTCACCAGCAGGGTGCTGCTCTCTCTCTCAAAAGCAGATAGATTCTTTTGGAGTTTCAGAAATGATCGCTCTTTTAAAAAATATTTTTTTTTGCTCGTGAATTAGTAAATAGTGTTTAAAATCTCTATGTCTCAAATACTCAGACAAAATTTAACTTCGATGCTGCCCCTGTCAGGGGGATCATGTCATCCACCCACAACCAACACCCCACCTGCCTGTCCCTCCTATACCCCCCCCGCCTGAGTCTGTCCAAACTAATCCAACTCACCTCAACCCTAGAAGGCCCCTCCGATTCTGCCCGCCACATTGTCAGTATTGGCTGTGTTTTTTATGTTGTCAGTTTTATTCTATTGTGTTCGTGTGTTCAGTTCCTTCGTTTTTCCGATCCTTGTGCTTTTGTTTTCATCTGCTCTTGTGTCTGCTCGGCTTCCCTCTTCACCTGATTACCAATCTGTTTCACCTGCTCTGTTTCGCACCTGTGTCTCGTCTGCTCATTAGTCCTCTGTGTATTTAAACCCTGTCTTGTCCTGTGTTCTGTGCGAGTTCGTCTCAGTTGTTTATACACAGTTGCGCGACAAGCCTTTTGTTCCTGTTCTGTCTGCCCGTTTTTGATTCCTGCCTGTTTGCCCGTTTTCTGTTTTTGGATTGTGTTTTTGTACTGTTGCCGTGTCTTCTGGTTTTTTATCTTTACCTGCCTGCCCTTTTGACCGTTCTTTCGGATTGTGTTTTTTTGCTTTTGCTGTGTCGCCCCGGTCATGACCATTGCCTGTTTTTCCACTACGTTTCTGGATTTTGGACTTTTGCTGCTACTAATCAATCCTTTAAAAGTCTGAGTCCTACCTGAGTCCTGACACACATACACAGTGAGGGAAATACGAGGGAAAGAGATGAGGAGACTGTGGAAACAAAGAAAGAGCTGAGAAAGAAAGAAAGAATGAAAGAGACATATGATATTCAATACAGGAAACTGTAGAGATCATATACTTTTTAGTTTTGCATTTTACAACTTTCATGTTTTGGATATCATAAATATTTAATTATATTGTTTTACAGAATAAAAGAAAATTGCATTAAGAGGATGATATTTGCCCAGCAGTAGAAATAAATTCAGAATAAAGTTCTGTGATAGGTCTTGATCATAGTGGTCAAACGTCATAGATTGAGGGTTAAAACATTACTCTGACTTTTATAACTAACTGGCCGCTTAGTTTCAACCAGAAACAATATGAAATAATTGTCATAACAATATTACTTATATTTTACTAGATCATTTTCCACAATCCCTTTTACAATATTAAATGTACCATTAAATAGTGACAGTAGGTTAATGTTTTATGTAAAAAGTGACAGTTGGTGTTGCTGAATTGTGTTCAAAGCAGACCTGTCCTCAACACCTCTATTAGCTTTACAGGCAAATTTCATTGGGTCTCGTAAACTCTCTGCTTTGCTATGTAGCTTTTACTTGACCAATCTCTCGAATGATTTCATGACCAATGAGGTCAATGACACAGAGTTCTTTGGGGGTTTTGTTCTTTACTATGGGAAACAATGATTGACTTCATTATTATATCCTCAAAATAGTTTTGGCGTGAATGTGTCACAGCCTGTTCTCTGTGGAGGGATGACAGCGCTCTCTAGTGGACTCATTTAGTAACTGCAGCAGAGCTGAGAGAGGAGCCAAAGCATTTAGATACAGCAGAACTGTTCTGAATAAGGGCCCCAATGGATCCAGCTTTGTGTGTTATTTCATTTCTGGTTTTATGCAACCGGTTAATGCTACAGCTGTGTTGGTTTCCTTGTAAAACTGAGTATTATTGTTGTCGAGGTTCATTATTTTCAATTACACGAAAGACAAGTAAACACAACAAAAGATGGGAAAATGATGCACAGCCAAAATATTTACTTGCATCTAACCCTAATCACAAAAGTTTGATGATTCAGACCTTGTGTTAAATTATATTTCAAATGATAAAGGGTTACACAGAATTTTCTGGCACACGGCATAGGGTTGTATATTTGTGAATTGGGTAATTCAGTTGTACAGTGCCACAGAATGAATTTATGCTAGATATATGACATTGACAGTGAGAGTTTAATCATACTTCAAAATGTGGGTATTCATACAGACTATACTGAAGTATCAAAGGCTTTCCAGGTACTGGGAAAAATCACTCAATTCCAAAGAATTACTGAGCACTTTCCATCCAGCATATTATGAGAGTTTGAGGATAAGGAGACTGTGATACCTTTGGATGCTGAGCACATTGACCCAGAACCTGGTAAATGCTGGACTGTGATGCCAGTACAGGAGCAGGACACGTCAGGGCCAGTTGGAAGTGGCAAAGTGAATACAGAATTTGGAAATACTTTGGTTTCACACCAGTTTATCATAATTGTTTGTACAACTAAAAATATGGACCACAGTAAAATTGAAAATGAGCTTTTCTAGCTGTTGCAACTTTGAGAAAAGAATATTGCACTGATTTACTCAAGCCAAAGAAAAAACACTGTGGAAAAGGTAGCTGGGCCATTAGCCCCAATTCTGACAGAACTGAATAGAGGAAAAGGGGCTATTTGGGTCAGAAGCACAGCTGTAGAACTGTCAAACTTGAGCAGGAAATCTTATTCTCAGGTGTGAAGTGCTGCAGTTGGAGAGTGTAGCACAGACATCTTCCTCAGAACATTGTAGATCTTACAATCCTCATTATCACTCTTTGTCAGTGAGCACTATCAATACTACATTTAAAATATTAAGTGTTAAATATTAACACATCACCTCTTTCTTTCAGACTTGGCAGTTGTGGTCTTACAAAGAAGTCCTGTGAAATTGTGGCCTCAGCTCTCCAGTCATCAAACTCACCCCTGAGAGAGCTGGACCTCAGCTACAATAACCTGGGAGATTCAGGACTGAAGCTGCTCTGTGCCGGACTGAAGAGTCCAAACTGTAAACTACAGACACTGGACCTCAGCTACAACAACCTGGGAGATTCAGGACTGAAGCTGCTCTGTGCCGGACTGGAGAGTCCAAACTGTCAACTACAGACACTGGGGTGAGTAGTGCTGTGTAATTTGTGACTTTTTGTAAATAGTTGGTGATTATGGCTCCATACAGAGAAACCTTAAACAGCTCCTTCTCTCAATCAAACTTCTCCTCTCTCTAGGCTTGCTTCCTTTGTCCTCATTGGTCCCATCCCTCTCTTCTTACTCCTCTATCACAGATATTTCAAATGATATAGGGTTACATAGAATTTTCTGGCACACGGCATAGGATTGTATATTTGTGAACTGGGTAATTCAGTTGTACAGTGCCACAGAATGAATTTATGCTAGATATATGACATTGACAGTGAGAGTATAATCATCCTTCAAAATGTGGGTATTTATACAGACTATACTGAAGTATCAAAAGGCTTTCCAGGTACTGGGAAAAATCACTCAATTCCAAAGAATTACTGGGCACTTTCCATCCAGCATATTATGAGAGTTTGAGGATAAGGAGACTGTGATACCTTTGGATGCTGAGCACATTGACCCAGAACCTGGTAAATGCTGGACTGTGATGCCAGTACAGGAGCAGGAGATGCCAGTTGAAGCCAGCAACGTGAACACAGAATTTGGAAGTACTTAGATTTCACGCCAGTTTATCATTGTTGTTTGTACAAATAAATACTGTAAGGACCACAGTAAAATCGAAAATGAGCTTTTTTAGCAGTTGCAACTTTGGTTGTAAATCAGTGCATTATTCATTTTTCAAAGAATTAAGATGAACATGGTCTAAGATGCATGAAGTACAAAAAAAAATGATTTTTATTGTGTTTTCTGAATCAGATGATTGTGATTTATAATTGTCATCACAAAATTCTGCAAAATAATTGGGATTATAATTTTATCCATTATCATTTAGCTCTGAAGTTCAGGCCAGTAAGTTGAACAGAAGAAACTGTGAATGTTCTGAAATGCAGACCTGATTATAAACAAGCTCTGAAACTGACTGATGCCTGAAAACAGGGGAAGCAGACTGTAGTAGCCAAGAATATTGATTGCTTTTTGGTTCTGTTATTTTGTCTTCAATTGTTTCAGAGAATGGCAGGCAAGTATCAGAGAGTAAATATTTGTGTTTCTTATCTGAGCACTTTCATTGTGTTTAACGTTAAAAAAAATATTTTAGTTTCCTGCTGATGGCTCAGTGATATGCACTGTTTTGACATTGGTGTTCCTACGTTGGGGTTTTTTGGTAAAATTCATAAAACCAAAAACTATCAAAGTTTGGTCACAGGTCATTGAGAAATGATCACCATCAGAACAGACACACTGCACTGCTGATCAGATGTGAACTAAAAACCCCATTGCCTTCCTGTGACTACTCCTGTGAACCTTTATCTGTGTAATAATGTTTGCTTTTTTACCCTCATTGGAAGGAAATACAAACTTCTCACAACATGTCAATCTAACTCACTCTTCACTCTAAAGGCTGGAATTTGCTTTAATAATGAAATACAGTATAAAGGGATCTGATAACTCCATCCTTAGCCCTGCTGTCCACACTTGGCTCAGGGGCATGAGTAGGGCCATGAGTGAGGCTTAAAGCCCAGAGTTAGCCTGAAAAAGACTGTGGAAAAGGTATCTGGGCCATTTGCCCCAAATTCTGACAGAACTGAACAGAGGAAAAGGGGCTATTTGAGTCAGAAGCACAGCTGTAGAACTGTCAGACTTGAGCTGGACATCTTATTCTCAGGTGTAAAGTGCTGCAGTTGGAGAGTGTAGCACAGACATCTTCATCAGAGCATTGTAGATCTTACAATCCTCAATATCACTCTTTATCAGTGAGCACTATCAACGCTACATTTAAAATATTTAGTGTTAAATATTTACACATCACCTCTTTCTTTCAGACTCAGCAGCTGTGGTCTTACAGAGGAGTCCTGTGAAATTATGGCCTCAGCTCTTCAGTCATCAAACTCAGCCGTGAGAGAGCTGGACCTCAGCTACAATAACCTGGGAGATTCAGGAGTGAAGCTGCTCTCTGCTGGGCTGAAGAGTCCAAACTGTAAACTACAGACACTGAGGTGAGTAGTGCTGTGTACTTTGTTACTTTTAGTAAATAGTTGGTGATTTAACTCCAAACAGAGAAACGTTAAACAGCTCCTTCTCTCAATCAAACTTCTCTTCTCTCCAGCCTTCCTTCCTTTGTCCACATTGATCCCATCCCTCTCTTCTTACTCCTTTATCACAGCAAAGTAAAGCAGGATAAAACCCCATGAGTCACACTTATGACAGCCAAAATGGATGTACATTTGGAGTTACCAGTTAAAAGCGGAATTGGGCATGGTACGACCCTCTTTGTTGTTGGTAAGCCCTAAGATTCCCCCAAATGTAGAATCCTTTCATAAACATGCCCAACCACAGGGGGCTATCACCTGTCTCTCTCCGTCTGGCTCCTTCCCCTTCTGGAGCACAGGTATGTCTGTGTGCGTGCGTGCGTGCGTGTGAGCGAGCGAGCGAACAGGTTCACAAACTATCCTGGAGTTACTCGTTAGAACACCTGCAGAGCCTGCAGCATGTAGGTAGGAGATAGTTTGTCGGACGTGGCGTGCCCTTTTCTTGGTGATCGTATCAGCACTGAAGCTCTAATAATTTGCAGAGCTTTACATGGGGAGAGGGAGATTAGACCCTGATTAGATAGCTATTCTATCATTCCCTGATGAGTATCTTTGTGAATTTTCCCATTTTCTGAGCAATCAATAATTAATTTGAACAACATTCTCCAGGCTCATATTTCAAACATTAGGCAGCACATCATTTCAAGGTGCTTTATTGGCATGACATGGGCTGTGTTGCCAAAGCAAATGATACAGTTAACACAATAACAGAACAATTAACACAAATAATAACAGGGGAAAAAGGAACAAATATGAATCCATACAATGAATGGATTAACTAACATTTATACATTTATTACAATCCTGCACTGGTGACAGGTTGCTACATATAGAGCAGCCAGGGAGGCTGTGTGTCCTTCACCCAGTAAGATTGGTAATTGTCTCTCCACAGAGAGTGTTTCAAAATTTGGATATATTCTTTTAAAATTTTCAAAGAAGTCTTTGTGAATTTTTGTGTAATTTGTGCAGTATAGGAGGAAGTGTAGCTCTGTCTCAGCCTCACCTGTCTCACAGTGATCACATATCCTCTCCTCTTTAGGGTGCCAGGTTTGCTTGTGTCTGCCTGTTTCAATGGCCAGGCTGTGAGCACTTAGTCTGTATTTGGTTTGGATCTGTCTGCTGTATATCTCTGAAAGTGGAGAGATATTCTGCCAGTTTTGTGATTTCTGCTTAATGTTGTGTAGCAATTTAATTTGTGGTTTTTTCATTTTCTTCCAATGTTCCAAATAAGAATCTTTTATTTATTAATTGGCTGATTTTAATTGAAGCAGTGCTGGTCTGAAGCATGCCATAGTTGGTATTGTTAGTTATTTGGTTTGTTAGTTTCATGGCCAGCTGACTGAGAGGACTTCTATTGGGGCGTAGCTCTTGGGATAGGAAGGCGTTTTATTGGAGGGAATTTGGTTTGTTTGTTTTCAGATGAATCCATAATTTTAATGCTCTTTTCCGAATGTTAATAATCAAAGGGTAACGGCTTAATTATGCCCTGCATGCATTAATTGGTGTGTTTCGGTGGACCTGGAGTATATTTTTGTAAAATTCAGGATTTCCACTGGGTTTTTGTCCCATTGTGAGTAGTCTGGACGGCTAAGTGGACCCCATACCTCACAGCACAATACAGCACAATTGGCTGTAAGATGCTGTCAATTATTTTTAACTAGATTTTTATAGGTAATTTCATCTTGTAAAATGTTCTTTTTATGGCATAGAATGCTCTTTTGGCTTTGTCTTTTTGTGCGTTCACTGCTAAGTTAAAGCTCCCCGATGCATTGATTTTCAGACCAAGGTATTTGTAATTTGTGGTAAGTTCCAATACTGTGTTGCAGAAGGTGAAACTGTATCTGCTTTTCTGAGACCTGGGGCCTCATTTATAAACCGTGCGTACGCACAAAAACCGCTCCAAAACGTGCGTATGCCGATTTTCACGCACAATTTGGGATTTATAAAACTTCTACTTGACGTGAGAATGTGCGTACCGGTACGATAAGTTTGACCCATGCGTACGCACATTTAGGGCACATATTTGCTCTAAATAGCACACCCTAGAGACCACTAGAAATTTGCACTATAGTTTCCTTTTTCTTGACGATTAATTAGGATCACATTATTATTCGTAACCAATGTTGTTTTGGCCATAAATGATAAATTAACAGATTAAGAGACATGAACAATCAGCAATCACTAACAATCATGATTAGTCAATGTATTTTGTTCACATTAATAGACTTAAAGCGTGTGAAGATAGCAAGACAGCATAACCATGGCTGCCTTTTCAATGAGGATATTGTGAACTGAATGGTGCAACCAAACGTGTCTTCAGGGACTGTTCCGACTTTTTTTTTTTTTTTTTTTGCCCACGATGACGACTGGCTCATGAGTCGATTTCGCTTAACATGACTGCACTCTTGGAACTCTGTGCTGATCTGGGGCCGGTGCTGGAGCGCCCTACACATAGCAACCATTCAATACCTGCCTATCTGAAAATCCTGTCAACTCTGGGGTTCTTGGCCACGGGGAGTGTCCAGCGGGAAATAGTGGACCGGTCGTGTATATCCCAGACTCTCATTCAGTCATGTCATACCATGGATGGTCCTTGAGTTCGATATATCAAATTCCACTATACAGAGAAAACATCAAAAAACAATTTGCAGCGATGACCGGTTTTCCCTTTGTAACCGGTGCAATCGACTGCTCTCACATTGCAATAAGGGCGCAGTCAGTGTATGAATAGGTGTACGTAAATCATAAGAATCTCCATTTAATAAACGTGCAATTGATTTGCGATACACAAATTACACCGACATTATGTGGTTGCCCGATGGCCAGGGTCTCGTCGTGATTCGTTCACTCTGATGAACAGTAAAGTTGGAAATCAACTCCGATAATTGTAGCCAGCCACTCATTGACGGAGCTCAGTGGTGGCACCCTCCATATACTTGCCCATATACTTGCAGTTGGGCAAGTAGAAGCCTGTTTGCCTCAAGCTTGATGTCGGACCATCTTTTATTGATTTTGATCTGCGTGCGGCTCTCTATACCTGAGAAACTGACAGCCACGGTAACCTCCTGCAATGCATGGTGTTTTTGTATTTGCTACCCCGGTGCCGTGGCCACCTGAAATTATACTTTTTCTAATCTCTGTTTAGGAGACTAAAGCTTCGATCTCGCAGCTTCTTTCGCAGTTTCTTTCCCCCCCTGTTCACTGCCATTGTTGCATTTAAAATGTTTTGCTCTGTTCTACACATTATTTATAGATCTTACCTAATTGATTTTGATTTCCAGAGCATCATATGCTTAAATGTGGGCGTTTCAGGGTGTGGTTGTGGCGCGCGTTCACGCACGCACAATTGTAGGATTAGTTGTGATTTATAACAGAGACATGCATATGTGTTGTGTACGCAAGTTTTATAAATCAGAAATTTTTTTTGCGTACGCAAACTCGTAGGTTTTGGCGTACGTAACTATTTAGGCACGAAAGTACGCAAAGTTTTAAAAATGAGGGCTGGGATATATCCGACCGGTCCGCTATTTCCCGCTGGACACTCCCCGTAGCTGAAAATCCACACAGGATTTTCAGATGGGCAGGTATTGAATGGTTTCTACGTGTAGGGCGCTCCAGCATCGGCCTCAATTCAGCACAGAGTTCCAAGAGTACAGTTATGTTAAATAAATCGACTCATGAGCCAATCGTCATCGTGGGCAAAAAAAAAAGTCGGAGCAGTCCCTGAAAACACGTTCCGTCGCAACATTCAGTTCACAATATCCTCATATTGCCAAGGCAGCCATGGTCATGCTGTCTTGCTATCCTTACACGTTTTAAGTCTATTAATGTGAACAAAATACATTGACAAATAATGATTATTAGTGATTGCTGATAAATCTGTTAATTTATCATTTATGGCCAAAACAACATTGGTTACGAATAATAATGGGATCCTAATTAATTATCAGGAAAAAGGAAAATATAGTGCAAATTTCATTTGGTCTTTAGGGTTTGCTATTTAGAGCAAATATGTGCCCTAAATGTGCGTACGCATGGGTCAAACGTATCGTACCGGTACGCACATTCTCACGTCAAGTAGAAGTTTTATAAATCCCAAATTGTGCATGAAAATCGGCGTACGCACGTTTGGAGCGTTTTTTGTGTGTACGCACGGTTTATAAATGAGGCCCCTGGTCTTTTTCTAGAATATCATTATTTTGGTCTTTTTTAAGTTTACTGCCAGGGCCCCGGGCAGGTAGAATTTTTCTAAGATGGCCAGGTTCTGTGGCCATCAGTTTGTTCATAGGATCCGAAGAAATTTCACGAGTGCTCTAAACTGTTCGTATTGCGTGCGTAAATGGAAAAACACAGCTGTAAAGCTTGTTTTTCGTGTTGTTGCTTTTAATTTTCCATTCACTCATTTTTTATTTGATTAAAAATGAGTAGCAAATTATTTGGCAGTAATATCATGACATTATAACGGTTCAAAGTGTTATATAAAATCACTATTGGATTCAACATTAAAACAGGTCATTCGGCTTCATTTGTGTAATCCTGATTAATCAAATTACTTAGTATGCTTGCCAAAGGCGCAAACTACTGTTCCTCTGTAGAATCTTTACTTCTTCTTCTTCTTCTTAATATTAGTATTCCTGGTTCTTCCGGACGTATCTCCCCCAACAGTTTTTAAGGTAGACATACCGAACTTGGCGTGAATATACTGGTCAGGTTGCTTGTATTTTTCTGAGCTATAGATTCATACTTTTTAAACTTCAAATCTTAAAAAAAACGCCTTCATTTACTTCACATTGGTGGAGTGTTGAGCGTGTTCATGTGGCTAATGTTACTAAGCAACAATTATAACTGCTCCTGCAATTTTAAGGTTGTTGAAAAATTATCCAAAGAATTATGCTTGCCGGTTAGCTACCTTACCGGACTTGACATTTTGAAATAACTTTCTGGATATAATGACACTGCAATGCTGGTCAGGTATAATGATCTTAAATGTCAATTTCAGGTTTTGAACAGAAAGTTCTGCTGTTCTTTGACTGCTTCTAGTACTCCTGCTGCTACTACGTCAGTTCTTAGTGTACCTACTAAACGTTTTAATATACTAATAATAAGTATATTAGTAATTAAAACTTCTACTAGGTACCCAGCACACTCTTCAAGTCCTCGGCAAGCAAATAGAGTTTCTTCTGGAACTCTATATCTAGTTATTGTTTGGAATTTTACATGAATTCCATAAAACACGCTCATGACGTTTACTGTAAATAAGGAGCAGAAACCATTGCTAAGGTCTTCATTGCTATGGCTGACCTCGCTCTATTCGTTTTAAGAGAATTTTAAGCAGTCAACACGTCTCTGAAACAGCGCAAAAATAGGACTGTCATAATACATTTACATTATTTAATCAACATACGTTCTTATACGATTTGACTAATATAGCCAGCTGATTGGGCCATTTACTGTATAATTTGCGATCTAATTTTCTTCTGTGTTTGTTTGAAAAATAAATCTAAATATTACAATCATCGTTATTTTAATACAAGGTAAAATGACGTTAGAGAGGGACTGCAGAGTGGAGGGAAAGGCAAGGGAGGGCACACAATTATGGAGGATCCTAATTACGTAATAGTTCTAATTTGAACTAATTATTTAACTAGGGATTTGTTCCAAGTTGATTTAGGAAAAACATGACTGTCTCAACGATGTATTTCATGTGTCATTACCACTTTGGCCAACCGTGCCCCCTCGCGGGTCCAGGTGCAGCTGGCCCCCAGGATTTATGGCAACGATAAGGCTGGTATACAAAAATTTACCTTCAGAATTGGAGAGTGATTGATCCAAGACCAGGGAAAACAGATCGCGGTCACCCTCCACTGTATTTCCAGTTAACGACGTCTCTCCAATAATCCGCCACCAGTTTCATGTCAAACCATTTTCCTTTAACCTGCTGCAGCATACGCGGAACTTTTGACACCAAATTTACTGCAGTTATTTCTTGCCAGGCTTTTGGCCCCGACACTAAACTACTTACACTTCTGAACAAAGTATTTTTTTTTTTATTCTATTTCCATAAACAAAACTTCATTCGCCACTTCAGAACTGTTTTTTTCTTCTTCTGCCTTTACTCTGCCACCTCTTTACATTACCAGCAATGGGATTTCAAGCTCCTTATATGGTATTTCAGGGGCGTCGATTTATGCTTATCGAAAATTTTGTGAACGTGCTTGTCATTTATGATTGATTGGTATTTATCAACATACGGACGAAATACGAACAAATGATGTGTTTACGCATGTTTGATATATCCGTTATGTTAGTTCGTAGCCATTGACACATAAATTTACACACAGTTTAAATATTGATGAATGAGGCCCACTGAGTGACGAATTCTGGTCTTTGTCACTTTTCACTGCACAGTTGTTTTCTAAATAGAATGATTTAATGATGTCATATACTTTACCCCCAATACCACTTTGAAGTATTCTATAACTTAATCCCTGGTGTCAAATAGAATCAAATGCTTTTTGAAAGTCAAAGTATGGAAAGATGTTTCCTTTGTTAATTTGGTGAACATGTTTGTCTATGAGGGTGTATAGGGTGTAAATATGATCTGTTGTGTGATGTTTTGGGAGGAATCCAGTTTGACTCAAGACACTGTGCTCGGAAAGGAAGTTTATAATTCGTGAATTAAGGATGCTACAAAATAACTTCCCCAGATTACTGCTTACACAGATGCCTCGGTAATTATTGGGGTCTAATTTATCTCCACTCTTATAAATTGAGGATATAAGCCCTTGGTTCCAGGTGTCAGGGAGCAGCCAGTACTTGGTGATAGACTGAATAATTTCAGTAGGGCCTCTTGTATAAAATGGTTATTATTATTTCAGCATCTCATTATTTATGTAGTCAAAACCACAAGGCTTTCCTAGTTTTAGTTTTTCCTAGTTGTCTCTTACAGTGATTTGAATGATTAAGGGTGATTAATAATACCAATAATGAATAACAATGCTTTTCTTCAAGTTTTTGTGGAATTGTCTATGTGTTACCAAAGGGAATTCACAGCCACAGCCACAGTGTGAGCTTTGCTTGCTGTAACTTCATTCAACTGCAGTAGACAGTGGTGTTTGAGAACATGTCCATCTAGTGGTGAATGTGGGAAGTGCAATGATTTAAGTTTGAAGCTGCTTGGATAGGGGCCCCTTTATCTGTTTTGTCAGGGGCCTCACTCCCTCCTTCTTCTCCAGGGGCCCCACTCTCTGCCTGTTTTCTAAAAACTGAGTAGCATTTTTCATTCTAAAAAAACACATTTCATACAGCCAGATTATATTATCACAAAATATTGAATATGCAAAAATCTATCCTGACACATGAGGGCACCACAAAATGTAGAGTAAATGTGTTATTCAGCACATGGGAAGCAGAAAATATGAGGATAATGCTATTCCTCACAGTTAAATGCAGGTGAAGTGTATATAGAGCAAGAACAAACAGATCGCACAATATGTTCATCATCAACAGTCCCAGCACAAGGCACCTATTAAAAGTGATCAATCTCATAAAATGACTTAAGCCATAACCTTTAATTTCAAAAATGTATTTAAATTACAATATTAATGGCAAACCAACAGGAATTACCATCCCCTTTTAACAATACAATTATTGATAATTAGTATTGAGAATCTAACCAGTTTCTGAAGGCTTTGTTCTATGAATAGAATGGCTACAGTCAATGTTTATGTGAACAACCAGTCATATCCAATCATTCAATGACAAGCAGTCATAAATACAAATCTGCATTATTCAGAATGATAAAAATGATAAAAATATGTGTATGAAAGTGAATCTGAGTGTGTGTAGATGACTTAGTCAGAACACAAATAGAGTGTGTGTGTGTGTGTGTTTTCTCCACAGGCAGGGATGGTGTACATTTATTGTGTGTGTGTGTGTGTTCTCTCCACAGGCTGGGTTGGTGTATATTTACAGTGTGTGTGTGTTCTCTCCACAGGCTGGGTTGGTGTATATTTACAGTGTATGTATGTTCTCTCCACAGGCTGGGTTGGTGTATATTTATTGTGTGTGTGTGTGTGTGTGTTCTCTCCACAGGCTGGGTTGGTGTATATATAGTGTGTGTTCTCTCCACAGGCTGGGTTGGTGTATATTTACAGTGTGTGTGTGTGTTCTCTCCACAGTCTGGGTTGGTGTATATTTATTGTGTGTGTGTGTGTTCTCTCCACAGGCTGGGTTGCTGTAATCTCACAGAGGGCTGCTGTGATGATCTGGCCTCAGTCCTGTATTCTCCCCACTCAGAGCTGAGAGATCTGGAGCTCAGAGACAACGAGCTGCAGGATTCAGGAGTGAGAGCGCTCTCTGCTGGACTGGAGGACCCACTCTGTAAACTGCAGAGACTGGGGTGAGTAACAAACTCAAACCCCCTCTTTGATGAAGGGCTCAAATGTGACTAAATATCCCAATAATATTAACAATGACTCAGGCTAACGCTTCCTGTTCTCTTTGTGCAGTCAGTCTGTGATGTTAAAATGTGTGTTTTTCCAACAGCTGCTGTTCGGAATAGCAATTACAGTGTTCATAAGGGAATAAAATACTGAATTGTTACTTTTGAAAATTATGAATTCAGTATTACAATATGAATTACATACCTTTAAATACAGAAAACAAAGAAGTAAATGAGTCAGTCCCACTCATTAAAATAATGATAATAAGGTGTATACTACTAATTCCACAGCCCTGTCATTTTATATTCAGATTCTGTAAGGTGTTTAACACACTGCTTTGTGTTTGATAATGATAATCACCAATTCCACAGCCCTGTTATTTTATATTCAGATTCTGTAAGGTGTGTTTGTCCAGAGCTGGTCTCCTTCTCTCTGCAGGCTGTCAGGCTGTCGAGTCACAGAGAGAGGTTGTGATTCTCTGGCTTCAGCTCTGCGTTCAAACCCGTCACACCTGAGAGAGCTGGATCTGAGCTACAATCACCCAGGAGACTCAGGAGTGAGAGCGCTCTCTGCTGCTAAACTGGACACACTTACACTGCTGTAAGTACAGAGAGTTTCCACACTGCACCTCATAGACACACTGCTGGAAGTACAGAGAGTTTCCACACTGCACCTCATAGACACACTGCTGTAAGTACAGAGAGTTTCCACACTGCACTTCACAGACACACTGCTGTAAGTACAGAGAGTTTCCACACTGCACCTCATAGACACACTGCTGTAAGTACAGAGAGTTTCCACACTGCACCTCATAGACACACTGCTGTAAGTACAGAGAGTTTCCACACTGCACCTCATAGACACACTGCTGTAAGTACAGAGTTTCCACACTGCACCTCATAGACACACTGCTGTAAGTACAGAGAGTTTCCACACTGCACCTCATAGACACACTGCTGTAAGTACAGAGAGTTTCACACTGCACCTCATAGACACACTGCTGTAAGTACAGAGAGTTTCCACACTGCACCTCATAGACACACTGCTGTACGTACAGAGAGTTTCCACACTGTGTGTCACTCAGTCACTGTCTGTTCTGCTGTTCCTACAGTGTGGACCATGGAGGAGAGAGCATGAAAAAACCAGGACCCAGGAAATGTGAGTCTGTCAGCACTGAACACTCACTCCCCCCATTTCCTCTCCTCCCTCTCTCCCTCTTTTTTCACATCTATTTTCAACTCTTTTTTCCAGTCCCTCTCTTCACCATTCTCTCTTTCACACTCAGACAGAAGTCTGTCCATACATACAGCACTGTGTGTGTGTGTGTGTGTGTGTTTCTCATGGTCATTGAGTTCAGTTTGTGTTTGTTTGCAGATGGTGTTTACAAACATTCACCCAGATTTAGACACCTACACATAAACACACACACAAACAGCCCCACATACTCCAAACACACATGTGAAAACACTCACACAGAGGTGCACACACATACAAACACAACCCTGTTTCTCTCTTTCTCTCACACACACTCAGTCACACATTATGAGATGAATATTAATAATGATAATTAATCTCATTAATGTCTCTGGTTTGCAGATGGCTGTCAGCTCACACTGGATCCAAACACAGCACACAGAAAGCTGTCTCTGTCTGAGGAGAACAGGAAGGTGACACGCACAGAGAGAGAGCAGCCATATCCTGATCACCCAGAGAGATTTGACCGCTGGCTCCAGGTTTTGTGCAGAGAGAGTCTGTCTGGACGCTGTTACTGGGAGGCTGAGTGGAGTGTGTCTGAGTGGGGAGTGGTTTATATAGCAGTGACATATAAAGGAATCAGCAGGAAAGGAGGGGGTTATCACTATAGGTTTGGACGGAATAAAAACTCCTGGAGGCTGGAGTGCTCTAAACGCAGTTACTCTGTCAGGCACAATAAGAAACAAACACACATACCTGTCCCCCCCTCCCCCTACCGCAGAATAGGAGTGTGTGATGATGATGATGATGATAGTGATGATGAAGATGTTGAAGGAGTGTGTGTGTACAGAGTAGGAGTGTGTGTGGACCGTCCAGCCGGCACTCTGTCCTTCTACAGCGTCTCTGACTCTGACACACTGACCCTCCTGCACAGATTCCACACCAACTTCACTGAACACACACCCCTCTGTGCTGGGTTTAGATTGGGGGGACTTAACACCTCAGTATCCCTGTACCAACTGAAGTAGAGTCACACACACACACACACACACTCTCTCCCTGTGATACATATCTACTCCAGCTCACACACTCACCCATAAAAACATGCTGTAACCCAAATGCACACATACTCACACCTGTATGGCTACACACACACTCCAAACACTGTAAAATACATGCACACACACTCATACTCATAGTCTCAGATTTATCAACACACTTGCATCGGAACTGCTACAGACAAACACACTGATACAACTGTAAACACAATAAAAAATAGACTGTGTTTTCAGTTGACACTTCCACCCACACATAAACACACACTTACACTCACTTACACACACTCACCTATACATACATACATAGACACACACACACACACAAAAAATGCATGTTCACTCACAAACACAAATGTACACATGCACACATAACATGCACACACGCTGACGTAAATATACACTCAACCAAATTCTGTTTCATAGCTCACACACAAACAGTATTTTATATATTTTTTAAACATATGTGCCTGTGGAAACACACAGATTTGTACATAGATACACTAGGTAGGAGCAGAGGTAGGAGAGAGACACAGTTTCAGATGTCTCCAGTTTACCTCAGTACAAGTTCAATCCTGTATATAACAATATGGCTTTTTAGCAGGTTCATTTGAAGAACTATTGTGTAATCATGTTTTATTTTATTACAATAAAATTATATTATAAATGTTAAAGGTGTGTGTATGTAATTTTTTTGATGTAAGACATGAATATCACACACAACCCCCTGAACCAAACACCAACTGTACCACAGAGAAACAGCCCTGACTGTGCTGTGAACAAAAACAGTAGGGAGTTAGTGTGTCTCTGTGGAGCCTTTGGCCTGTACATGCTTAATGGCAGGATCAGAGGGGACTCTTTAGGGAGCTTCACTTACTACTCCGCTCTTAGGGCTAGTGTCATCGACTATGCCATCACTGATATTGACCCCTCCGACATTAGTGCATTCACTGTCAGACCACAGACCCCTTTTTACCACCACTGTCAAATCAATGTGCACCTGAACAGAACTGGAAAACCTAGGAATTAAAGGCATTTGTTCTTCAATCTGTAATTTAAGCTAACCCCCAAAACACTAACCAGAAAAATTGGGGTTGGTGATGGAACTTATCCCAGCATGAATTGGGCAAGGGGCAGGGAGACACCCTGGACAGATGAGCACTTCCAAAACCCAGGCAAACACATGCAAGCTCAACACAGGGACTGCTGCCCATTGCACCTGCCCACTGAAACTGTGAGACCACAGTGCTAACCACTGAGCCACCATGCTGCCTGCAAATGGTACAGCTCAGTATATATTTCATAGTCTTGGGTCTCATTTGCAACCCTGAAATGTATCAATTAAACATGTTATTTAATCTGACAAACATATGTCAGTCATGTGGTGTAATGGTTATGTTGCAGCAGGTCAAACTTAGTGATAGAGGGTTTGATTCTCAGGTAGGCACTGCTGTTGTACCCTTAAGCAAGGCATGTGACCCAGATTGCTCCAATAAACATCCAGCTTTATAAACAGAAGTTTCTGTGCTTTAGGCACTATCTGAAATATATTGTGATACCATGTGATGTATGTACTGTGTGGTACATGGGGAAAAAAAAACAGTATCAGGCTGAGATGCATCAGCTACCAGAGAGAAAAATGACTGAGACTGAAACACAAAGAGGTATCGAAAAGATTACATAAATTACACATGAAGTACACTGATCTGGGTACACCCTTCCTCTTATTTACCTTCTTCTTCTTTCTCCTCCATTTCTTTAGTCATCAGATTATCGTCCTCCACCTCGTCAGCACCTCACAAAAGTAGGTCCTCCCCGGGAAGAGGCAGATGGTTGGGCAGATGAGGGAGACAATTACAGCGAACACCAGAATCCAAAGCTCCAAGGCCATTCTGCAGCTATCGAGGGACATTCTGCAGAGAAGGCATCTTGTGAGAGCACCGTTCACAACTTGTAATTTTAAGTTTGCTTGATTTAAATTTGCTTCAAGACAGGAGTGAGCACAAATTCACATGGGCCTATCTCAAAGGACTGTACCGTCCTCTCTTCCTACCAGACACCATACTCACCATACTATGCAACTTCACCATGTAAATTAGTCACTTAAATTACTTGTTCACAACTAATCAAACCATGACTTACCTAACAACAAGGCAAAACAAGCGCCTTTGGTTTTTATGGAAAGGTACCATTTCATGTAAAGGTACCCCTTAGGTCTGTCACAACAATGCCCTGGATAATGCAGTGCCTTAGCTGAGCTGCTACAAAAATGTAGATAGTGCAGAACTGACTATATTGAAGGAATAAATTCCATCATTTAATTTTCCAACTTTCAACCTTTGAGGACTTCTCTGTAGAAAATATCCTTCTTATTTGGAACACAGTCCAAATCTCATTGATCTACTTTTAATATGCACTGATTTTCGGACTTCAGAATTATAGGCCAGAGATGTCAAGCTATAAGATATGATTCACATTTACATTTAGTATTCTGTCCTCACTTAACGTTTCTGTGCAAAGTTAGACAGATAGTTAACATAAAGGATCCAATAAAAGGCTTGAGGTAAGTTAAGTGCTTTACTGACAATTCCTTTATCTATCGCCCTTGTATTTTTATTTTGTAAAACTGAAATGACTTAAATTACATTTGCTGTCTGCGTAATTATTTATTCATGACATCAATAACCAGGCTAAACAAAGGAGAGTAGCTAACATGGATTTCCACATAAATATTGTAGTGTAGCTAGGAGAAAACTAAGTTAACATACTTAGCAAGCCTAAACAGCTGAAATAATATTAAACAGATGTACCACTTAATATAGAATGTTTACAAGGACTTTTTATGAATTAAGCTTAGAATAAACTCATTAACTTTGCAATATACTTGAATGAATAATTAGCTACGTGTCTAGGTAAGTACAAAACACAGCATAGCAAAATGCTAGCGAAATACAATGTAAATATACAAATAAATGCTATCTCGGTTAGCGCGTATGATAACTTGCTAATAATAACAAAAACTGGCAAAAAAGTAGCTGTACTGCCTGACAACTGTAACGCAAATTACAAAATATTTTGTGACTTACAGACGTATATTCCAAGACCTAGCCAAGAAAGGTGAACGAACAATATACAGCGTGGCTTAACCGAAGTCATTCTCTAAAATGGAGGATAGATTGACAGGTTAATTCTAACAATACAGGAGCAGCAACAACTGCACCACTAGGGGGAGTGAAATTAACAGAATTAAGACCAGAACATTTACACTTGTTCATTTTGCAGTCGCTTTCATCCAAAGCAACGTACAAGGAGTGCATACAGTCAGCGTATGCATTTAAACAGCAGTTTAAAGTATAGCTAAAGTAAGGTCAATGTAATAGTCATAGTCACAAACATAGCATAGCCAACAAACATAGTACATAGCAAGTAATACATTTATAAACATTACTTTATACAATTTATAATAAAGTAATAAACTGAAAGGAACTGAAACTACTATACTCGGCATAGAAGTCAGTTTTGTTGGCCAGGTTGCGTCTGCAGTGGTTGGGTCTCCTGAAATGAGTAGAAAAGCACAGAGCAATAGGGGAAGGAAGCAAACACATGACAAGCTGAGGGTTGTCTGGAGAGAAGAGAATAAAGAATAAAGAAACTGTAGGTAGAGGCCAGAAAAGGCACACAAAAAGTGATGGAAGGAGGATACAACTGACGATGAGGATGCTGGACTGCTAATTCCGACAATTGACAACATATGAACAACTGCTGCTACTGCTTCAGACACACAACAAAAATCAAAACTACTTGTCAGAATTCAGTATGTTCTGTCAGTTATAAGTCTTTACAAATGTTACAGAATGATGTATCAATGCATTTCCAGCAAATATTGAAATAATGAAGGGTGTCAATCAAATATTGCAGTGTCACATGTTTAGTGTAAATAGTCACATGACCACAGCTGTTTACTTCTTGGTTGCGCCATGACAACAGCATGGCAGAATCAAAGCTCCCAAACAAAAGATTAGTAAAGGTATTTACTTGTCTATAAATACTAGGTATTTATTAGTAAAGGTAAATTAGTATGTTAAAGGTAGGACAAAGATTTTTGGAACACATCATCTTTAAGGTGTCTAGTATTGATATATGCATTTGCAATTACTCAACTTTGTTCAGTGTGGTCATAGAATGAGACATGATGAAACATGTTGATGGCAACTATAGTGACCGGCGGGATAGCAGTACAGGTATACACATACTTATACACATACATAGTTGTTGTTCCACCTAACTTTCTACTCTGTTCTACCTTTAAATTCAAAATATTCACAAAAATCTATTCTATTCTAATATTCACAAAAAAAGTAAAATGATTGAAAGTAAAAACTAAATCTTATAATGATATAAATATTTTTCTCCAAAATATGTGTGCCACAATTATTGGCACCCAAAAAAATTATTTTGAGTAAAATGCTAACTAAAGTATATTCCCATTCATATTTCATGTTTTAAAGTTTACCTGAGGGATTAGGAACACTTAAATGGTCAGCCATGACTTCCTGTTTCACTGGGGTATAAATATGAGGTGACACACAGGCCAAATTCCCCTAGCCATCCATCAATATGAGGCAGACCAGATAGAGCAATGATGTGAAACACAAAGTTGTTGAGCTGCACAAATCAGGAAATGGCTATGAGAAAATAGTTAAACAGTTGAAAATGCCTGTCACAGACGAGCGCCGCAATGAAACCCACATCACTACAGATGCACAACACAAACACCGCAACTCCACACTTTTTACAATTTACAGGAAATAGACTATGAATTTATTATTGGTTTGTTTTTCTGTAGTACCTCCTTTGTTGTTGTTTTGCTTTTAAATATTTCCATCAATTTCCATGGCCATGTTTATTGTGTTTGATTTCATTTTTCTCTGTTGTATTTAGTTGATTGTTTTTTTTTAATGGACGGTGCCCCACCTTTAAAACAGGGGGGTTTAGACCTCCTGGTCTCTTTGTCTTTTTTTTTTTTTTTTGAATAGAGTGGGCAGTGGAGTGGGCATGTGCCTTAGGCCCTACAGTTGGTGTAGCTGAGTGCACTGACCATTACTTTTTCCCCTTAGTTTTTGTTTTCTGTTTTTGTATCGTATTTTGTTCTTTTTCATTCATTGTAAAAATATATTTTTTCACTGCCACTGTTTTTTTCTCTGAACTGTAGATACATTTCTCCATCTGCACCCCATCCCGGCAATCCTAGTCCTTTGAGTCCTCCGCCCTTGGGGCACTCTGTCACAATGCCCATTTCCACTATCAGGGCAATAATTAAGACATTTAAAGTAACTGGAGATGTTGAAAATCGGCCTGGAAGAGGACATATGTCTATTTTGACCCCACATACAGTGAGGAGGATGGTTTGGTTGGTCAAACAATCTCCAAGGATCTCAGTTGGGGAATTGCAGACATTAGTTTGGTCTTGGGGTCAGAAAGTCTCCCAAACTACAATCAGACACCACCTACATAAGCAGAGGTTGTTTGGGAGGGTTGCCAGAGAAAAGCCTCTGCTGTCATCAACCAACAAACTCAAGAACCTACAGAACATCACTGGAACTTTCAGTGGGACCATGTTCTATGGTCAGATGACACCAAAAAGAGCATTTTGGCAACAAACACCAGAGGTGGGTTTGGAGTAGACAGAAAAATAGACATGCAGAAAAGTATCTCATTCCCACGCTGAAGTATGGTGGTGGATCTGTGATGTTGTGGGGCTGTTTGTCTTCCAAAGGCCAGAATAACTGGAGATACAAGAGCTTAATTCAAGACAAGATATTCTTGGCAAGAAAGTCCAAGATCTCAAAGCTCAGAATTAAGTCTTCAAGTAAAAACTTTCTGAAGCAAGTGCAGTAAGTAGAGTATAAGACCCCAAATGGTGACTGTTATGAGCAGTATAGCAAGGTGAAGACAGCTGGAGCCCAACAGCAACGTGCACGTTAAAATCTGAAAAACAAAGACAGAGAGAGAAAAACCTTATATTTATGGAAGTGGCAGAGTAAAAAAGGAGAGAAATGTTGGGAAGAGGAAGCCATATTCATGGAGATTCAGTGCCCTGGTGTTGTGCCTGCTAAAATTATGAGGCTTGGGAACCAAAGGGATGAAAATTCACCACCCCACCCGTTGTTGGTGATTACTATAACAGAGGCAAAGACTGTGTTGGATAATGCCAGAAAGTTGAAGGACTCACTAAAGAAGACCGTAAAAAAGTTTACAAAATGAAAGATCTACATCCCGTCATTCGTAGGGAATGGAAGAGGCTGCGTGACTATGCAAAAACTGAGAGTACAGCTCCTGCATATGTTGGGTGCACAATCAGAGTGGATTACAGGAAGCGCGCTGTAACTAAAGATGAGGAGGTGGTCTGTAAGTTTGTGTCCCCTTTTCAGCTACTGGGTCCAAACATATATGACTTGGGTTCTGGATGTTAACGGGCTGCATAATAAACTGGGAAATATGAATGTGATATGGTGGCTGAGGGACCATGACATAGTGGTGCTGACAGAGATTAAAAGAGCTCATGTGACCCACGCCCCTAGACTCATACCTGTGGTAGCCAATAACCAGTACAGTCAGAGAGGGGGTGTCGCTGCTCTGTTTAGACATGATATTTACAATGATGTCACTGTAATTGACACATCAGCTCAAGAGCAAATTTGGTTTGGACTGCAGAGCGTTCCCGGTATAATGATTGGCAGAGCCTATATACCGCCATCTGATTCCCCTTTTTTCTCCAATGTACGTTTTTCTGAGATCCAGGTCAGAACCCAGAACAACACCTTTGGCTATGTGGTAGTTGGTCACATGAACGCTAGGTGTGGAGATAAGGTGAATGAGCTGCTTGAAGGTAGCAATAACATGCACTACAAGCCTGTTGATGAAACAGTAAACACCAGTGGAAAGAGTATTATTCAGGTTTGCAATAATCTATTGATTGTGAACAACTTCAACACAGCGTTTTTACTCCTTCCCGAGTTCCCTAACCTATCACAAGAGAAAAAAAAATGATTTCTGTAGTGGATTACGGTCTAAACTCTGCTTGTTATATTAATTGTGTTAAAAGTTTTGAAGTGAACCAAAACACTGACATGCCATCCGATCACGCCCCATTGTCTGTAGAACTTGTGTTCCCTGAAGAAACGTTTAATGCAAAGGTTTTGTCACAGTGCTCAGGATTTGTGTATGCATTCTATTATGACTCACTCTGGCAACCCGCGCTGCAGGAAACCAGTGCCTTATAGGCGCTGTACACCACAATATAGATGCAGATCAATTTTCTTTCAACATAAGTTCACTGGAAGCACCCATCATTAGCTGTGACCAAAACCTGGATGATATGGCTGTGTGGGTTGCAGATTTATTGTATAACTGTGCAGCCCAGAACCAACTAGTGAGCTCTTAGACCCCGCAGCCTGCCCCAGAATCAGGAAGCACTTTCACCCCCCATAGGCAGCGTATATTGGGGTGCAGTGATGCTAAAATGTTGTGGCAGGCCATTGATTGGAAAGGGGGGTTTTCCTCAACTCCTCACCAAGAGATGCCTTCTGGAGCTGCCTTTAAAGAACATATGGAGAAGCTGCTGAACCTTCCTGCTGGTGAGGGAGAAATCCCACTGCATATGGAGGCCTATAATGTGAATATGCCACTGCTAGATGACCCAATCACAGCAGCAGAGACTCAACATGTGATCGACCACCAGCTAAAGTGGGGAAATGGAACGGGCCCTGATGGGGTACACCAAGGCGTGTTCAAATTTATGCCCGGCGACTGGGTAATATTTTTATGCACGCATATAAATCTCATCTTTGTGACTGGCTATTCAATGAGCTGGGCCCCTGCTAGATTGATCGTGTTATTCAGGAAAGGTAACGCCCTTGATTGTGATGATTACCGGGGGATAAGTGTGATCAACAGTGCAGCAAAGCTGTGTGATTATGTGCTGAACAATAGACTGATGGGCTGGTATGAGCCATTCTGGGAGCAGGCAGGAGCCCAACCTAAAAGAGGCTGCATTGAACACATTGTGGCACTTAGGTTTATAATGGACTATTGTATCAGAAAGAAGGTTCAGCTGTACACTGCTGTTATAGACTTCTCCAAAGCTATGACCGGGTTCCATGAGGAAAACTGTTCACAATTTTAAAACGCTTGGGGTGTGGAGTTACTATGATTTAGGTTCTGATAACAATATACAGTGTAACAACACGTATCCTGGGCACTACAGCAATAACATCGTCCATCGGGTGAGGCAAGGATCCCCCACATCCTGCTTCCTGTTTGTGATGTTTGTTGACCTGTTGATCAGAAAGTTTAAACAAAAATGTGGAGATGATGGATTCTTGAGATGACTCCATGTTCTAATGCTGATTGAGAAACTGAAATACTTGGAGGAATATGATGTGGAATGTAATGAATATGGAATTCTTGGTAATGAAGGTAAAACAAAGTTTACGGCCATTTTGAGATCTGATGAAGGCAGACAGCCTATTCAGCTTGGTTCATTTATGGTGAGGCGTTGTAACAGTTATACATATCTTGGAGATATCCTCACTGCTGATTGAAATTCCCAAACCTCACTCTACATGTAAAAGAGAAAACAAAGCATTTAAACAAATTAATCATGTTCTTATCAACCAACTATGACGCCCCATTTTGTGTTAAAGGTATTTGAGGCTGCTTTCTCATCAGCTGTCTTATATGGGTGTGAGGCTCGGTTAAAAGTGCCCTTAAAACCTGTTTAAACTCTCTATATGACTGGACTGAAATCCCTACTTGGGGTGAGGTCTATGACACTGAACCAAACCTGCCTCTTGGAGGCAGGACTTCCTACAGTGCAGACTTTAGTGAGAGAAAAGCCAGCCAGGTTTTTGACCGAGGTGAAGGAGCGTCATGGCATGCTTGATGACCCCTTATGGCATGTGCTTGAAATAACTAGAACAGATAACCAAGTTATGAACTCACATTTATCTAAGATAATGGAGAAACAAGATCCTGTTGAGAATGACCATATGGAGATGATTAAGAAACTGCAATCTAAAGAGGGAACAAGATACAAGACCTACCAAGCCATCAACCGATATATCCGTCCACCAACTTTATACCAGCCATACACTGGTTTATTGAAGACCACTTGAGAATAAGCTTCACACGGTTCCGGTTGTCCTCTCACTGACTGCGAGTGGAAATGGGAAGGTGGAGCCGTACACCACCTGAACAACACGTGTGTTGCTGCAAGACTGGCATACAGAATGAAGAACATATACTGGTGTGCCCTCACACACAGGATATCTGTGTGAAATATGGGCATGACTCCACTGAACTGAGCTCACTCTTTGTGGACACTGATAACAGAACTTTAGTGATGTTACATGCTTGCCTTGAGTTATTGGAGCACCAGCAGTATTCTATGGACTGAGTGATGGGACTTTGTGCTGCTGGTTTCAGTACCTTTTTTAACTTATGGGCTCATTTTATATATGATTTTTTATTGTTTAGACCCAAATGTTGTATCACTTTGTGATAATAAAATGACTAACTAACTAGCCTTAATGGTTCATTTATTCATGTAAAAGTGTTTTTAATTAATGACAGCGAGGTCTTCCAATATTCTATGACACATGTATCTTTAATTTCAGTCTTCCTCATTCCTCTCAAAAATAAGGGCAGAACATCCTCCCTTACCTGCATGGTACCATAATTATTCATCCATGGGGCTTTGAAACTGTTGGCTGTACAGACATGAAAATTCTCAAACATTGTATTAGGTGTGAGAGCTTCTGGAAGTGATAACTGAACCGCTGGAGCAGAACCCCTCAGTGTCCCGGGTCAGTGCCTCCCCCCTCAGCACCTGCAGTAGGTCCCAGCTGCAGCAGTGCAGGCTCTGTGCAGTCTGACTGAGGGAGGTTTTTGTACGGCTCTCGATCACTGTGTGAACACAACACTACTGCTGATCACATGTGCACTCTGACAGTTGTAATCTCCTGCATCTTCAGCCTGGACTCCACTGATGGTCAGAGTGAAGTCAGTCCCAGATCCACTGCCACTGAATCGATCAGGAATCCCTGAGTTACGCCGATTTGCATAGTAGATCAGGAGTTTAGGAGCTTCTCCAGGACTCTGCTGATACCAGTGCATGTAATGATAACCACTGTAGAAGGTAACTGCAGGGTTGGTTCTACAGCTCAGGGTGACAGTGTCTCCTATGAGAGCAGATTTACCAGCAGGAGTCTGAGTCACAGTCACCTGTCCTCTGGACTCTGAAGAGAAGAAGAGGAAAACAACACACATTAGAAACAAAACATGAATAAATATATTTTTATGAATCTAATAACAAAATACAGGAAAATACATGTTTTTCAACAAATATACAGTATAGTCACACATGTATTTGATTGCTTTATAAATCTTACCCTGAATGGAGAAAGCGAGTGCCCAGATGAAGATGGTGATAAAAGTCATTGTTGCTGTGGGTTCTGTTGCCATGAAGGACAGCTCTCAGTCATCAAGTGTTAAACTCACAGGACTATAAACACTCCCAGAGCACTGAAGCATGTGCTGCCAATGCAAAGTGTCTTCTCTATGCAAATGGTCTTCCTGGGTACAGCAGGTACTTGTAGCCCAGCAGTGCTGTGGAGGCAGACTAGGGCTTATGGGCTGTGACACAGACAGAGCAGTTTAACACTGGTGTAACAGTGTCTGGACAGCAGGATCACAATCCAAACCAACATCACTCACATTTTGCCATCATATTCTTTTTCTCACATGTACCCCTGTTAAACAGCACATACACCCCTCCTCTGACTCATCTCTATAGATGCAGCATTGGCCTTTGAGCAGGTGAAATTGCATGCAGAAACCTCGGGTTTTGCCTCATGTTAATGCTATGGGTTAAGTTAGTTATAAGTTAATTATTCTCTATCACTACTGCACTGACAAGTAATGCATATTGTGATTGAGTCTCATTGTATTAAATTACCAGTCAGGTCTGGCTTCTGCAGCCATTGCTGTTTCTGCACTGCAGTGAATGAGGCTTTTGCTGCTTTCCTACATAAACATGCTAAATTAACTGGATGTGATCTGATCATTATCCTGATTGGTAATAACTCAGTTTCATTTAAACTGGGTAATTCTGAGAGGGGAATAATTGAGCTCTGATCTGATGTGTTCCTGCTGAGGAGTGCCTCTCAGTGTTGGGTGAGAGCAACACACAGTAATATAAAGAGTACTATAATGCATTTCCATTACTGCAAAGTAAGTTATCCAGTCATTTAACACTTTACTTGTAAAAGCAATAATGAGTACTGTGTAATATATTACAGCTTTTATGTGTATGTGTATTTGTAACATTAAATGAAACCCATGAATAAGTTTCATGGGTGTTTGAAGTACATTGATTTGTTTCCCAAGAATTGTTCACCTGTAAGTTTGATTCAGGAATAGGGTCATTCATGCATTTTCACATCAGTATTACATTTTCAAATTTATATGGTTATCATCTATGAGAACTACACAGAGAAATGAATAATGAGTCCTGTGACACAGTGGCTGGTGTGGCCACTGAGTTGGGTGGTGAGTGGAAGGAAAATACAGAAGTTTAAACAAGAAGTGGCCAAAGGCCTTTTATTTGACCCTTTTCCCAGGGAAAACCCAACAAAACAAATGGCAACAATGAAATGGAACAGCATAGCCAGGGAAAACACAATTAACACAAACCCAGTCCAAACCCAAAAGAAGTCCTTGTTCAGCCTCTCAGGCTGTGCTTAAATAGAAGGCCTAACTGAAGGCAAGTGCTCACAGCTGAGTTGATTAGAAATCACTCTCAGGTGAGGCTGCCTGTTCGTGAGGCCTCTGCTGCTGCAGCTCCAGTTAACTCTCCAGGCTGAGGGAGGGAACCAGGAGACTGACAGCAGTACAGTGGGAGGAGCTGAGGAGCTTGCTCCTCAATCCACCTCTCCCAGCACCACAGTCCTATAAAATTTGATGTCCCTTTATCAACTTTTGTTGGTTTTGTAAAAATGCAAGTTATAAGATATGAGACAAGATATAAGTAATATTTCATCATAAAATGATATAATGTATGCAAATAAGCAATGAAAATACATTTCAAAATTATGTCACTTCCTGCTATACTGGTTTCTGAGAGACTTTTACAATTTATTCATGTGAATTATATTTTTTTAAATAGCCCATATGAACACTTTTATTTTAAAACAGCATAAATAACACATCCATTTTTTAAAAAAATTTGCTTGATTCGGCCTAGAAATTAAATCATACACAAATACTGTACCATCGTAAAGACCACTGTGCTGGAATGTGCTTCAACATGATAGAGTAAGCTCTTATAAAACTCTTGCTTGTTCAGCACTGTAAACTCTTACTGTTTTTATTCTTTTTAATTTAGAACATAGAATTGGACAGAATTCACATCATTGTTTCCCAGCAACAATCGTAAGTTTAAGAGGTTTAGAATTTTCAGTGTTTCAGCCTCTATGATGTCACAATAGGAATGTTCTTAAAATATAAACAGCTATCAATTAATATGTCATTAGTTTTCTTGCCGAAGGCGCAAACTGCTGTTCTTCTGTAGAATCTTTACTTCTTCCTATCATTATTCCAGATTCTTCCGGACGTATCTCCTCCTGCAGTTTTTAAGATAGACATACCAAACTTGGTCACCTGAGGCGTGGATACACAAGTCAGGTTGCTTGTATTTTTCTAAGCTATATGATTCATACTTTTTAAACTATTAAGCTTTAATAAATGTCCTCCATTGACTTAACATTGGTGGAATGTTGAGCATGCTAATGTGGCTAACGTTACTAAGCAACAATTGTAACGGTCGCTGCTCGGCTCACAAACGGATTTAATGCGTCAGTATCTGAATTGTATGAACTACTTCAGCGGTAAGGATTTGCAGTCCTAAATATTATCTACTTTTTAAAGTAGACATACCAACTTTGTTAACTTGAATAATACTGGCTACGTTGCTTTTACTTATCTAAACTATAAGATTTATACTTGTTTTAAACTATAAAGCTTTAAAAAACGGTGTCCGTTGACTTAATATTGGTGTAATACTGAGCATGCTAACAAGCTAACGTTAGTGACACGAAGCGACAGTGATGACATGTAACGTTAGTTTTAATTTAACTTATACCACTTCACCACTAACAGTGGAAAGTACTACCTACTTTCCGATAATTTTAAGGTAGGTGACAGAATAACATTATCCAAAGAATACAGCATGCTAGCTACTTTACCGGACTTGACATTTTGAAATAACTGTCCTTTTGACACAAAGATACTGGGATAACGTTATCTCTCGCTATGATGTCATACTGCACTAATGGAATTTGTCTCGGACAATCACAATGCGCGGTCGGAGCTAACTGTTGTATAAAGTGCGTTGTGTGTAATATACTGTATGTGTGGTATAACTGCATCATTATCCATTAAGTGTACAGTTAGCTAGCTAATGTTACTGTTAGAATTCAGGTTAGCTAGCTAGCTGCTTTGCCTTTTTGCTAGTAAACAATTAATGCACACCTGCAGTACTGACTGCACAAGTGTAATGATAAACACTGCTGTTTATATTAATACTGCCTTGTAGCCTACAGATATTATAATGTATTGTGTACAAGTCTGATACATGTTGCCTAGCAGATATAATGACACTGCAGTGCTGTTCAGGTATAATTATATTAAATTAATCATTCAATTAATAGTTATATTATTATATTGTATTCTTATTATTAACTTTTAGGAGGTAGCCTACAGTTTTAAACATACTCTTAAAGCCTTCGGCAAGCTAACAGTTTTTTTTCTGGAACTCTATATCTCGTTATGAAATAAAGATCAAATAATTAATTACTTCATCATTATGATGTCAAATTTAAACATGATAATGGTAATGTGGAAATTAATGTGCTGAAATAATTTTGTATCATCCTGTTTTTTTTTCCCCTAAATTTGTGAATTACCACTGAACATTCATCTAGTTTTGACGGACTGTGGCACAGAATGTACTGAATCATATCTTCAAGCTTGACATCTGACTATCATTCTGAAGTCAGTTAAATCAGTACATATTAAAAGCAGATGAATAAGATGAGGACTGTGTTCCAAAAAAGAAGTATATTCTCTTTAGAGAAGTCCTCAAAGGTTGGAAGTTCACAAATTAAATAATGTAATATATTCCTTTAATATAGCCAGTCCTGCTCTATGTACATTTTTATAGTAGCTCAGCTAAAACACTGCATTATCCAGGGCATTGTTGTGACAGATCTAAGGGGTACCTTTACATGAAATGGTACCTTTACATAAAAACCACAAGTAAGTCAATAATGGTTTGCTTTGTTCCAAACCGGGTTTGTTTAGTCCAAACAAGTAAATTAAATTTCCTCTCATTTTTGATCGTATCCATGATTTGTTCTTATTTTGTTAGTGCCCACTGATTTCTGGGTTTCACAAATGTTTTTTTATTTTTGCTATTCTCTTAGGTAAACAAAATTTTAGAAGTCCACAAATTGTTTGTCCAACACAAGGAAACACAAGTTTTAAATTTGAGGAACATAAAAAAATGAAATTATTATATGTTTTAGAGTAATTCTAATGATTGGATTATTAAATTTGTGGGCTAAAGAAATACTATTGGTCCATTGATCCCAATTAAGACTATAAAAACCCTTGATGATATTGTATGCGTTCAGCTTCTGAATGGCTTACATTCTGCTCTTAGATGCTTTGGCCATCCAGACCTTACGCAGAGAACATGTGTATAGAGATCGCACAGATCTATTTGATGAGATGGATAAATGGCTGCTGAGTCGTTCTGATGCTCAAAACTGATGCAAGAGGAGTGTCTGACTGGACACCTGTCAGTGCCACCTCTCCAATCATTTCTTCAAATCTTTGGCCTACTGTGAGACCGCCCCCTCCTCCAGTTGTCATCTTGGAGTGCTTGGCTTGGGCCATGTGTTTTTTTTTTCATCATTTTTGTTTTCATATCAAACCATTTTCTTTTAATTTCAGTTTCTGTGTGTCCCTCTGCTGACACAGCATTTACAGAATCAAAAATATTTTGCCATTGCTGGGTTTTTGATTTTCCTGTAACGGCAGTACAGATGCTGTGTAAAATCACATTTACTTTAAGTTTATTTAACAGTACAGGTGTGCACTGCATAACGTCCATTCGGGCAACCTCTCACCACATACATGTCCATGGTCCCATAAGGTTATAACTGAGTTCAGAAATCCCGACTGGAGAATGGGACGTCGTGGACTGAAACAATTTAACCCATATATTACCTTGCCAGATACATTAGCTGATATACAGTACTATATGTGTACAGGATCAGGACTATTTAGTCAATACAGGTACACTACAGTATCTGATAGTTTTGCAAAGTATACACGATAATATGGTGTTCGCACAACATCCAAAACACATAACGTCCTATTTCACGGAAAGTATTGTGTATGCTACACGAAGCATACCTGTACATCGATTTCACTCCTGCTGAAGTTCGTGTTAAAGCCTGTTTTTGGTGGCATCGCTCCAACTCTTGGGCATGTGCCAGAGTATTTGCACACGGCACAACATCTGCCCTTATATAGTGTTTAGGGGGGCGTTACCTATGCTAATAACAAACATTCGGCCAAATGCCTCCAATTCATGATCAAGTGAGATTCATCAGTCAGTATGCCTGGGTAAGTGCAAATTTGGATGGTTAAGAACATTAGGTGTAGTTGACTTCTCTTATTTTTTCTCTTAACGGAAAATTAAGAGAAAATATAAGTGAAATTTAAGAGAATGTTGCTGCATGAGGCCCATTAGCTAACATACAGACAGTAGCACTGATGCCATATGATAATATGGGTAGTTTCAACTTTACTTTCAAACACAGTTAAGTGACAGAGCTACATCATCATATATCAACACTTATTTCAGAAACTACGAACAATGAATTGCAGCATTCAGACCAATGTGACCAAAGGTTAAATTAGCTATCTTTGTGCCAAAGGCTGGAGGCACAGAGGATTACTTTAAAAATATTAAGCTGAAAAAGTGCTGAAAAACTCATTTTATGGGACAAATTAAACAAGACATAGTCACAAGAAGCCAATGTCAATGTCTGTGTAATTACAGTATTATAGATGTTATATTTACCTCTTTTTTATTGGGGGCTGTCAGAAGAAATACCTTTTTGTCCCTCTTTTCCTTATATTATTTTTCTCCTTCTTCCAGGATCGTCTGTCAGACGAGTCACTGGATGTGTTTGAGTCTCACAGAGTCACACATGGAGCACCCGTCATCCAACTGACAGATGTGCTTAAAAAGAACAACAAGGACCTCATCACTTTCAACATGTATCTTACATGTTTAGCACTCTAGATGTACATAGACTGAGAATTACTGCAATGTAGTACATCTAGTGCTGCTGGGTCTAACTATATTCTTACATGGTGTTACATGGATGTTACATTTCTGCCTCTGGGAGAATGATGTATGATCTGGTAATGAATATGTCATCCTACTTAGTGCTTTAAAATTGAACCCTGAGCTATCCTGAATTGATAATTTGGGGTATTAACGCTATGAGTGCATGTGCTGGACAGAAATTTTAATGCCGCAACCTATGAATAAAACTTTAATAACTTGATCATCAATCATAGAAATAAATATGAATTATTCTCTCAACTTTAAACTTATGATAAGACTCAGATTTCACAGAGTCTTAAGTGTTGCTCTTGTCCCAGACCAAGAAGCTGAGGGTCATAAATATGGTGACTATAATCCAGGTGATTTGGGCATCAGCAGCTGGTTAGAGAATGCATTAGGTGCTGAAGAGTTGTGATATGAGCTGCTTGCTGTGCTGTGTATCACAGTCTTGGAGTGTATAACTGCCTGCAGGAAAGCTTTGTGTTCTGCATGTGTGAATAAGGTGATTGCTGAGCATATGGTCTCTCAGTCTGTGAATGTTCCTCTCCTGTCACTCGCTGGGATTGCACTGGATGAGGATGAGGAGAAACACTTCAGACACTATGAGTGTGAATGTGTAATATGACCTGTTCAAACATGCTTTAAAGATTGTGTACTGCACAGGGTCTCAAGATCCATGGGCCAAAGGTGCTCATACATGATGATTACTGTCCTAAAGGCAAAAGGGGGCGTGGAAGCTAAAAGAAGGTTTGCTGTATATAAGCTATGGTGAGGATCTTCAGTATTCTGGTTTTTGTTGTCTTGTATAAACCCTGTACTGTGCTTCTCCTTTAAACTGTTTGCATCACTCTCTAAAATCTTCTAAACCATACCATACTGTAGCTGCAGCTACATGATGTCTCCTGATTTTGCTAGATCATGCGCAGGTATGTATATATGTAACAGTATCCTCATACAGCCACCTAGAGTACATGTGACTGGAAGGGGAGCCACCCCTCAGAGTGTTTGTACTCTGGCTGCTGTGCTCTGTCTCTCTTCCAGCCCTAAACAAAGACTGTGATCTTTCACAACAGTGCAGAACATTTTGTTATTTATATAAATCCACATTTGGGGAACAATTAGAGCAGTGTGCATCTGTCTCTGTCTTTCTGATCAAAATACCAACTGAGACTCCCATGATGAGCAAATACTACATGTAAGAAAGTGAAACTGGCTTTCTATCCACTGGCAGATTTACTGGAACATTCTTCACTCATAACTAGTCAGATGGCATTCCATTCTTCAAGTTCAGACTGGAAGGAGAATACGCAGATCTCCATGATAATAAAAATACAGACAGAATCAGATTCAGTTCAGAACTGGAGGAGAAAAAACTGGGTCTCAGCAATACATACCTCTGTGCAGGTGAGTACAGTCTTAATAATATATTTCAACATGCCACCAGCTTTTTTAAAAAAGCTGCTCAAGGCAGCAAGATCGCTGACAGAACTTTAATTTCCTTTATGATAAAATAAGTTCCTATTTCTGTGTGATCAGATCTTAAATTATAGAGAAGTCGTACTCTATGATGGAATAAAATGGCAATTACAAAGTTCATAAATGATGTTGAGTACCACAGTAACTTACCATGGGTAATGTAGTCTGAGAGTTACATTTTCTTCTACTGGCATTTATAATCAATTTATACAGTAACCTAGCATGGATATTAGCTTTAATAATCCATTTTATACAGTATTCTAGCAACCATGCTAGATTTATGATTCATTTTATACATTATCTTAGCATGCATGCTACCCTTTGTAATATAATTAGTATTGTAGCATGGATTTTAGGTTCTATAACATAGTCAGTATTCTAACACTGATGTTTACCTTGATGATCAATTTTATAGAATGGGTGTTAGCCTTGGTAATCCATTTTAAAAGGTCTGGTAGAATAAGCATTAGCTTTTATAATATATTTTAGTCAGTATCCTAGTATCCATGGATGTTTGACTGATGTGCCCTGTGTATGGCAGTGCTATAATACTTGGTTAAGTGTCCAAGAGAGTGTTTTATACTATAATCACTGCATTATAAAACACTCTCTTGGACACTTAACCAAGTGGTTTCAATCTGCAGTTTTGATACGTTGATTATGATGGTTGATTTTAGATTTACTAAAAACAGTACCATTTTCAAATGCGCCAAAAGACAAGCAAGATCATGAAACTGAAAACCAGTCAGTCTGGTTTACAGCTCTGTCTCCTTCTGCCAGCAGTCCTGTGTTTCCCTCCCTTAAAGGTCATATTTAATAAACACCGACACAAAACAAGAGAGCAATAAACTTTATAATGAATATTTATGTAGAACATTTCAAGATTCAACAAATAATCAATTTAAAATGCATTGATCAATCAGCTCAATCAATCAATGCATTGATCAATCAGCTGAAAAGCACAAAAATACAAAAAACATGTTTTTACCATGTACACATCGTGAAAAATTCAAGTTCAAATTCAAAACAATTCCATAAAAAAAGCCTTAAAGGAGCACACTGACAGGGCAGTTCTAATGAAACCTTTCAATAACTTTTGACTATCAGCATTTATTTATTTATTTAATCATAAAATCAAATGTCTGAGGGCCAATCCAAACACATGTAAACTAGAAATCCTGTTAAAGTTATTAAGCTGATTCTGTCGTTGGGCTTTTGTTGTTGCATTTTACTGTCACAATCCCTTCCATGTCAATTTAAGATCCTCTCATGGAGCTCTGTTTTTTATTCTACAGGTTGCCTTCAGCGGTTTCTGATGTTCTCTTTACAGTTCATGTCTGACCTCGGTTCTAATGAGGTTTTTTTGGTGAGTGACTTAATGGAGACTCTGACATTTTGGTAATTAACTCTTTGTGGTCTGTTGAAATTGGCTTTACATCCCCACAGATCCCAGTGCTGTACATGTAAATGTAATTGTTAAAAGTTAAAGATCAACCAATTTTGTTTTTCCTCAGGTCTTTTTTACTTCCTCAGATGTCATTAAAACCCAATCAACAGGAAATTTTTAATGTCTTTGCTTTCCCTTTTACCACAAAGTGGGCCTGCACATTTCACAAAGGTGTTTAATTTACCACAAAATTGTATTTTTATGAAAAATATAGCAATATTTAATGTTTCATATGTTTTATGGGCCTTACCTGAACAGATATACAGTTATTTAGTTTGTCAAATATATTAATAGACAAAAATATATGTATTTTATCAAAGATTGTAAAAAAGTGTATGTTTGGGATCAATTTGACTGCAGAGAAAACAGGCACAAATAAAATAGGCACAAAGCAGTCCTCGAAGACAAACTATGTATCAATTTACAGAACATGCACATCCCCAGGCTAACAAGACTGCCAGATGCAGACTCTCCTTCCCCCCAACCCAGTAAAAATATTCTACAGCACTCCATAGCCCTGCAAGATGCAAAGGCTGGAGGGGTGGAGGCAATTGGGCCAATAAACTGTGGGCCAATAAACCTGGTCGAATAAGTACAATTGCTTTGTGAGAGTGAGAGACAGGGAGCATTATGGGAGTGTTCTGGCACAGAAATGGCTCCCATACATCACTCAGGGGAGTTTCAATGTTGGTTTAGTCCTTCACAGGACCTAGTTTTGAGTTTTATAATCCAATTTTATTCTGCTCTGTGTCAATCATCTGGTGTCCAGTTAGTGTTTGTTTGAAGGCTGGATATTTTTAGCACCTCAAGTTCATGGTGAAGGAACTAAGCCAGTAGGTGTGTGTCAGTGTCTCTGTGGTTTTTAATGTTATACAAATGTTGTGCTAATCTAGTCCTGATTGTGTTCCCTGACCCACCCACATATTTAATGCCACAGTGATTACATTAATCCATAGCTTATTTTGCTAACTGTATCTGTTTGATTAGGTATGTCATGTTTGTACTGTTGGTCTTTACTGCACTGGCTTGTGTGTTAAATACCAGGCCATGTGTGGGTACAGTGTTGATTTCTGGGAATTTGCTTTTTACCAGATGGTCTTTGAGATTTTATATAAAATATATATATATATATTTTATATAAATATATATGTATATGTATATACATATATGTATATATATGTATATATATATATGTATACACACACACACACACACAGTACTGTACGCGGGCACACACACAGGGTTGGGTCAGTTTACTTTGAAATGTAGTCAGTTACTGATTACAAATTACATGGCAATTCTTGTAATTAGTAATGTCATCCATTGGATTACAAAATAAATGTAATCTAATCTGAATAGTTTTTGATTAGTTTTGGATTACTTCAATCAAACATTGAAAATATTGCACCCTATACTCCAAAAATGGACACAGCCACAAAAATTTGATAAAATCAACTTGTCATATGTTCAGTTTAGCTAGCTAGCTAACTACAGTGGAAATGAGTGATCAACTTTCTATTTCTAGAGGAAAATAACTGAAAATTGCACACAGTACAGTAGACTACAGCATCAGGAGTGCTCCGACTCCATACAATCATATTGGGTTATGCATGATCTATATTTTCAAGATCCAATAGCCGTAATTTGCTCAGTATTGTATGTTAGCTAATGAGCGAAGCCATTGCTACCAATATCAACCATACTAGTGTGGCAGACAAAATGAGCTGTTGCGCTCTGTGGTGAAATTGGTTCAAATTCTATACCCAAGCTAAAGCTAGGGCTGTGCGATATGACCAAAATCTCATATCCCGATATAGATCATTTCTTATCCCGATAACAACGAATATCACGATATAGTACATTTTCTGTAAAGTAAATGAATAAATAGTTTATATTAAATGACCACATGAGAAAGGCTATTTTTATTACATTTTGCAATTTATATACTCAACAAATAAAAGCTACTTACTCATATTTGATTATTTTTCTCCTTTTATTGAGAACCTTTTTGCAAATTTTCAATTTAGCATGTAACAGAATACTGATACAGGTATGCGCAGCATAACTTCCGATTTATTATAATATGATTATACTGTATACAGTATTGTACAGTATTGACCTACTTCACCCATAAATCACCTTGCCAGATACATTAGCTGAAATGCAGTACTGTATGTGCACAGTATCTTGACTTGGTAGTAAGTACAGGTGCACTACAGGTCGCCAATATAGCTTTGCTAAGTATATACGATCATATGGTGATCGCACAACGTCCAAATCACATAATGTCCTATTTCACAGAACGTATCATGGACGTTAAATTATGCATACCTGTATATGTAAGTGTGCGGCAGGCAACGTCTTCTTGAAACGTCTGAGTCTGGGGTTTGTTTTGTGTACTCGACTGTCCTTTTGTGGCTCTCATCCATAGACTCTGTACTGTTTGACATGATTCTTGCATTGATGGTAATTCCATGCGACAGAAGTAGCCCAGAGGTCGTTTTTAGGTCGAGCTCCTCATTTTGCCTTAGCTGGAGTCCTTCTCCTGTTCAGATTTACTCCGTTCTGTGTCATATACACAACGACACAACGAAGTAAACAATAGAGCATAATATGAAACAATGTAAGTTTTTCTATCGTCACATGATATATATCATAATATCGCACAGCCCTAGCTAAAGCCATACCACATTTTTCTGCAACATTAGGTAACATTAGCTGGTTGACGTTAGTTATGCTTGGCTAACTGAGAAGGAAATTTACCTCTAAGTGTTTCTTCAGATTTTAATTCAAGGACAGCAACTTTATTGCACAAATTGCGCTGAACATAGAAGTTCTTGTGTTGAACATATTTGAAGTCGAAGTGATGACGATATTGCCAGGAATGGAAGGCTGTTTTGGAGGGACTGCTGCTGCTTGAACCTTCCAACTTGACTCAGCACCATTCTTTTTCCCCCGCCACAAAGTGGAGGACTTGTCTAAGGAATTTGTAATCTGATTACATAATCCCGATTACATGTAATCCGTTACGACCCAACCCTGCCGATAGCTAATCTTCTTACAATAGTCTTCTCATCTAATATCCAACAGAAAATGGCAAAACTATTCTTAATCCGATTGTCCGAGGTGAAATTTGCTTCTCGGAACTGAATTGTGCATCCAGTTCATGAACTTAGTTATGATGAATGATGCTCACATAATAGAGGTAAATGATCTGCATTTATGTGACTTTTCAGGGGGAAAATGAAAAATAATAATAATTGAATGTTAAATATTATAGGCTAAATGTCGTAAAAGAGTCTTCTACCCCTTATAATTATATTTTCATTTAAAGTAGTTGCAAAATAATGCATGTTAGCAAAAGCAGTCATTAACGGGTTCACGTCATGTCATGCAAACATGGCGCTTTGGCTTTTGATTTGGAGCTGAACGTCCCTATCTTCAGCCTTTTACTTTCGTGCAGCATTGAGGCAGTTCTCAAATAGGCAGCAATATGTGATGTTGCGCTTGAGTTAAAAGTGGTGCTGAAGCGATATAATGTAGCCTGTGCTGTCGAATATAATCGCTGTCTTAATATCAGCAATATCATGGCAAATTCCGTCAATATCTGTGCAATTAATGTGGTTACACATTCCAGAGCAGTGAGGCTGCACTGAAGGCGGGTGATGAGGGGCCTTCCAGCATCTAGATACAAACATTGATTAATTCACGGGACTCATGATTTATTTACAAATATATATTTATTTGTTCGCAACATTAATCATTCGTTGTATGACTCAGACTACGCAAACCATGGATTTACCGCCAGAAAAGTGTGTTGATATTTATCCAGAACATTTAGGAACAGACTAGTGCGTTTTTTGTTCTCAGATTAAAATGTCAGAGTAAAACTTTCCAACCACGTTACTCGAGGTGTTCAAACATTATAGAATCCGAGTTATATGGACATACATGCACAACCCTTTGTAGATTTTTGATGATTATTTAAAATAAATTATTATTTGGTGCCAATACACAAGCTTTATTTAGCCATCAAATTTGGTAAATTGAATTTTGATCAGTTTTTGTGTCCATATTACACCTACAAACACAAAAAGGCCATTTTCGCCTTAATTGTCAAAAATCTTTCAACCACAACAGCCAGCTTGTTGAACAAAGTTGTGTCCGAGTGATATTGACATGTGGGTACAGCCCTTTGATTTCCCTTCAAAGTGGGCTCATGGCAACGAACGTAAAATGTTAGAGGGCTCTAGAACAAAAATGAAATGTGGATAATGAAGTTCAAATACTCATCATTTCTATTCTTGTGTGTTTACAGGTCTGTTAGATCTGTGTCAGAACTGTTCCATGGTCAGTTCTGGTAAGTCATTTTCCAGTCTCCTGAGACAGGGGCCCTATCTCAAAAATGAGTCTCTCTGGGGAGCCAGAGACCAGCACTGGAACCTCCAGCCCTAAAAGCAAGAGGTATGAATACGTGGAACAGATTGTACTTGAATTAATACATTATAAATGAGTCAGAGCTGCAGTAAGAGGATGAGGTTAACTGGAAGCTCTGTCTCCATGTGCTGTGAGTTAGAGCTGCAGTAAGAGGATGAGGTTAACTGGAAGCTCTGTCTCCATGTGCTGTGAGTTAGAGCTGCAGTAAGAGGATGAGGTTAACTGGAAGCTCTGTCTCCATGTGCTGTGAGTTAGAGCTGCAGTAAGAGGATGAAGTTAACTGGAAGCTCTGTCTCCATGTGCTGTGAGTTAGAGCTGCAGTAAGAGGATGAGGTTAACTGGATCCTCTGTCTCCATGTGCTGTGAGTTAGAGCTGCAGTAAGAGGATGAGGTTAACTGGAAGCTCTGTCTCCATGTGCTGTGAGTTAGAGCTGCAGTAAGAGGATGAGGTTAACTGGAAGCTCTGTCTCCATGTGCTGTGAGTTAGAGCTGCAGTAAGAGGATGAGGTTAACTGGAAGCTCTGTCTCCATGTACTGTGAGTTAGAGCTGCAGTAAGAGGATGAGGTTAACTGGAAGCTCTGTCTCCATGTGCTGTGAGTTAGAGCTGCAGTAAGAGGATGAGGTTAACGGGAAGCTCTGTCTCCATGTACTGTGAGTTAGAGCAGCAGAAAGAGAATTTTAAGGTGAGAGATTGAAGTGCTTTCTCAGCTACAAGGTGATATTCTAATTCTTGTTCCTTCTTGTTGCCTCTGCACCTCAAGTTCCCACATTGTGTTTTATAAGTCAGTATTATTTATTGCTGTACCTAACAACCTGTAGAAATTGAAATCTTGCAAGGAAAATTGTTTTCCCCACAGTTGTACTTATCACCAAGGTAATTCTGTACATTAAGTATTCTTCGTAGGACAGTATGAAAATTAGCTTGGTTTGTGTCAGAAAATATTTGATGTTACCTTGAATTGCTGGGCCGTTTTCACCAAATCATGTTTTAAAACAAATATGCAATGTTTCTGTTCTGTAATAGGATCCAGAGTGAAAGAGCAGGGTCACCTGTACCCAGCTGTGTGTCAATGAAGAGTGACCGGTCAATGGAAGAACCCATAAAATTCAGTGGGGGATTTACAGGTGATCCAAGGTAAGAAAACGGGTGAATATTTACACTTCATAATCATTATGTTTATCTGTCAATGGCAACATTCAAGTGTAGGTGGGGTGTGCCATATTATATTCAGGTGTATGATAGTGCACCATTTCACATTCAGGAGCAGGTTAGGAATGCTGTGTCAAACTCAGGTGCAGGTTAGGAATGCTGCGTCAAACTCAGGTGTAGGTGGGGTGTACCACATCACATTCAGGTGTGAGAGCTGCAATAAGAGGATGAGGTTAACTGGAAGCTTTGTCTCCATGTGCTGTGAGATAGAGCTGCAGTAAGAGGATGAGGTTAACTGGAAGCTCTGTCTCCATGTGCTGTGAGTTAGAGCTGCAGTAAGAGGATGAGGTTAACTGGAAGCTCTGTCTCCATGTGCTGTGAGTTAGAGCTGCATATGAAGAGTCTTTTAAGGTGAGAGATTGAAGTAGAGATAAACCGATATGGTTTTTTCAGGGCCAATACTGATGCCGATTATTAGTAGTGAAGGAGGCCAATAACCGATATTAGGTTTAGGTGGGGTGTACCATGTCACATTCAAGAGTGGATGGCACATATCATGTCACGTACAGGTGTATATGGCACATATATTGTCACATTCAGATGTGGATAGCACACACCATGTCACACTCAGGTGTAGGTAGGTGTGTTATGTCACATTCAGGAGCATATTGGGTTTTGCATGACTCTTGGTAAAGATGCTTTTACTGAACCTTATTACAGCAGCATAGTAAGAAACTGCCTCTTAAACCCCCTCAGTTCTGCAGAAAGAAATTACAGCCCCACGTCCTCCATGTGCTGTGAGTTGGTGCTACAGTAACTACAACCTACACTGCATCAGCTTGCCCAGGGGCAGGTGGCTCTCTCCTGCATTCACAAGAGAAAGTGTTCGACAACTTTCTGGCCTGCAGTGTTTTACATTATATCACACAGTAAAACAGGGTGCCATTTTAGGACCAATTGCTCCTGGAGAACTGGTTTGACAGTTCTTGGAAAACAAGACAGTTCTTGTTTTTAAAAGGCATGAACACATCTCTCTTAGACATTACATATCCATGACTTCAGCTGCCTTTATCTTCACAAAAAGAACGAGCTCTGCCAAAACCGCAGGACCAGAGTATCTCAGTGTAAATGTACTTACATATGCAATATAAGCTTTATACACAGAATTGTCCCCTCACAACTGTAACCTTTAACATGAGGGACCCAGACTCTGGTGTTAGGGTCTTTTCCCATGCTGTTGAGAGAGGGTGCATCAGTGATGATGTTTCTTGAAAGGTTTAAATCATATTATCAAGTGCTTGAAGATACAGTTAAATTAGAGGCATGTGTCATCAAGTCTTATTTTAAGGAGGTGAACATTTCTTGAACAATTATCAACTTTTGTTTCACGCCCCAAAGGCTATTTCATTGGTTAATTATATGGTTAAGTACGTTTTACCCACAGGTTCACTGTTTGATATAAGTATGAGTGACCCAACCTACCCCCAAACACCCCAGCCCCACAAACCCCCCACCCCCGTGTTGGAGTACCCGGTTTTTTAAGACAGAGGTCTAATGATTGAGCTTCTCTAAAACATTTTAATGCACTCTTCTTATGTGTGTTTTTCTTAATTCACTGTTTCTTTCTGTCAGATCTCTGATTCCTCTCAAACCTCTTTGCAGGGTCCAGCAATCAGCAGAGTCCAGCTGTCTGGAACAGAAGAGTCCAGAGAGGAGAGAGCAGTGTATGGATGTAAGCCCCACAAAAAAGGTGTGATATCTCTTTATCTATGTATTAATCATCATGGGGTTTGGCTTGGAGAATACTCTTTATTTCACCTCTCTTTTCAGGCTCATAACTATTAGAATGACTAACCACAGCAAAACACTATTACAGACAAGACACAACTACTAGACTCTCTACTAGTGCAGGGTTTAGAGTGCATGGGACACACGCACAGGGTGTAGGGTGCAGGGAACACACTCACAGGGTGTAGGGTGTAAGGAACACACTCACAGGGTGTAGGATGCAGGGAACGTACTCACAGGGTGTAGGGTGCAGAGAACGCACTCACAGGGTGTAGGTTGCAGGGAACACACTCACAGGGTATAGGGTGCAGAGAACGCACTCACAGGGTGTAGGTTGCAGGGAGCACACTCCTCGTTTGGAGCACAAAACAAGAATAAACACAGAGCTGGAATGTGGTTTCAGCCAATCATACAGGACCAGATTCATCCCTTTTATCATAAGCATTTTAAATGTTACTTCGGCCTTTTCTGGGGCATAAAAAATTCCTGGGACTGAAAAATGGCGAGCATTTGGGAACCTGAGAATCTGCAGCGGACATGGAGAGCACAGTTTGTCTTGCATAATGATATGCAGCAGTCCATTTATCCAGATTCACAAAACAATTCAATGACTCTCAAAGCATGATGAATCTGAACTACTGCCTCTACAAAGTCATCAATCAAAAGCAAAAACTGAACTTCAAAGAACTGGAGTGAATTATTGCACATCTCTTCATGTGTTTATTTCAGTTTCTCTGATACAGCACACCTTTTCAGGTGTTTATTTCAGTCTCTCTGATACAGCACACCTCTTCACGTGTTTATTTCAGTCTCTCTGATACAGCACACCTCTTCATGTGTTTATTTCAGTTTCTCTCATACAGCACACCTCTTCATGTGTTTATTTCAGTCTCTCCAGCGCACTCTGATGAAGTTGAAGAAGGAGGAGTTGAAACAGTTTCACAGCCATCTGAGTCAGTATTACCCAGAACGCACTGCTAGACAGCAGGAAGACCTTGAGGCCCTGCATGTAGTTGAGAAGATGC
>CM040747.1:38782460-38965877 GCA_022829145.1 Albula goreensis
TTCACAGGGCCAACATGGGTAATTGGTGACTTTCTTGATTGAATTAATGAAGTAAGGATGTAAAAGCTTATGTTTTATGTTTGTTTGGGTTTCCTTGTCTAATAATATATTTTATTTGATTATCTGAAACCATTCAGTGAGAGAAATATGCAAAAAAGAGGAATGGGGACAAAAACTTTTTCACAGCACTGTATGTGTTGATCCATTTTAATGGTGATTTAGTTACTACAAAATACTTTCTTTTTTATGATCCCATTATTTTTTTGTGATTCATGGTATGTTTAGGTATGTTACTACACAGCAGTATATAATGATTGGTTGCCGTCAGTGATCGTAGGATAGCTCCTCCCATTCTGGGTTTCATGAAGCCTCAGTCTTCCATCTCTGAGCTGAGGAGGGCTAAAAAAGTAACAAAAGCACCATGGGCCTCTAGGTCTCTCCCCTGTAAAACTCTCTTCATACCCTCACCTCTCTGGGTAACCTTGTGGCTGTCCATGGTCCTGAATGCTTCCAGGGCTGTGGGCAGCAGCAGGAAGCTCTGACTGCAGCCAAAGAGGAGTAGCCTTCTCTGCACCTCCTGCACAACAGCCAGGGACACTGAGACACAAGATTTGTGTTTCACTGATTATAATACTCCAAAGAATCTATATGAGTTTACATTGAAATATGTTTCATATCAGTACATAATCACTCATTCATTCAGTCATTCATTTTCTTGTGCTCAGAGGTGAATTGTGTGTTGTATTGTAGCTGTATTTGATATGATATTCATATTGACTCTGGTCTGAGAGTTTGTGATGTGAGATGGCCGCACTTTCTAACATACATGGTTTGTGCACTCTCCAGTGTTTATTTTCTGGTTCCAGGACAGCAGGGCCAAAAGGCAGCAGCTCTCAAATGTTCCAGTGACCATTAAAACATGTTTATGTATTTTCTTTGGGCCTGATCTTGAAAAAAGAAAAAAAAATCACAGACTGATTTTGGGATATAATAGGGGCCCATTGAGTAAGGTATTATATCTATAAGCAAAGCAGTGAGTGTAATACAGAATAAACTCAGTGCTGTATAACCTGAGGAGACACAATCCCCATGGCATATGGGAGCAGATGGGGGCGCTGAGTTTTCATGCTCTCGTTGGACAGCAAGACATATTTCAGTTGTAGTTGTAGAAGTGACCAGCAGGGGACGTGCTGTAACAATCCCACAGAAGCCTGTCGGTGCAGATCGGTCGCTGCAGCGCAGGAAGGTTTTTCAACAGCAGTTATTCAGACTCAGACACTGCGGTGGAATTTCGGTGGTGGGACCAGACTGAATATCGGCGGTAAGTGGGGGAGTAAACGTGATTTTTCTGCAAGAAACATCTCAAGGCTATATGAGCTGAAATATCTTCTTTGAAGAGTAACCAAGTCGTTTGTACTCTTACTTTCTGTCTGTTCGCGTTTGTTTACTTACGGGGTAACAGACAGAATATGAACATAAAAATGTGTGGATTACACACATACTTGCTGAAACGAAATGTAACCCATAGTAAAAACAACTCATAACTTTAAATTGCTAGATGAGTGATGAGTGAAAGATGAACACAGGCAAAGGAAATGCGTCTCTCTTGAGTTGGAGGTTTTTGTACGGCCGATGAATGAGACTGTATCACTGTGGTGGACTTTCGGCGGCGGCACCAAACTGTCAATTGGACGTAAGTAATATTTCTTTCAGATCTATCCTTATCTGCATTTTTAAATATTTGAGTATTCGTTTTCACAAAACCCATTGCGTTAATTGTTGGAACTGTGAACTTTGCTTGTGCATATGGGCTACACATTATATCAAGTTATTACTTCGCTTCATTAGAATAAGGGTGCACAAAGCATATTCACCAAAAAATAACTTCTTAAATACCAAAGTTCATGAAAAGAACACAAATTTCATACACTGTAAAAAGTTGCGGGGGTCAAATTTTGAAGAGCGGAGAAATGAAAGCTGTCTCTCTTGAGCGAGAGGTTTTTGTTCAGCGGTGTCATGAGTTTGTATCACTGTGGTGGACTTTCGGCGGCGGCACCAAATTGTCAGTTGGACGTAAGTAAAATTTCTTTCAGATCTATCCACATCTGCATTTTTAAATATTTGAGTATTCGCTTTCAGAAAACTCATGCTGCTAATTGTTGGAACTGTGACTTTGCTTTTGCATATGGGCTACACATTATATAAAGTTATTATTTCGCTTCATAAGAATAAGGGTGCACAAAGCATATTCACCAAAAAATAACTTCTTAAATGCCAAAGTTCATGGAAAGAACATAAATCTCATACACTGTAAAAAGTTGTGGGGGTCAAATTTTGAAGAGCGGAGACATGAAAGCTGTCTCTCTTGAGCGAGAGGTTTTTGTACAGCGGTGCAATGAGTTTGTATCACTGTGGAGAACTTTCGGCGGCGGCACCAAACTGTCAATTGGAAGTAAGTCTTTTCTATTCAATACATTTGTCCGAGTGCAAGCACGGTGTCTCTTTAATGTTCCCGAATATTCGAAAAGCTGTACAAAATAATATGTACAATAATACGCTAAATTCTGAGTTCGCATAAATGATAATCAAATAGACTTTCTAAATAAAGATTTGTTTGAACGAGTACAGCTCTTTTCCAAAGCCTACACATATATGTTCCACACATTATAAAAAAAAAAAAAACAGAATTAATTAATTCCAGTTGCGTGTCGGAGGTGGTAATAATGACTCTTATTTTAGCATGTTCGAATACCCCTAAGATCTGGTAACTGCGGATGCGCGCGTAAAGGATATTATTTTGACAATTTCCCTCGATTTCCGAATGTAACATATTTCTGACTTAAACATGAACTACTGCTTGGAAGGATTTACAGTTAACTGCACTTAATGTCTGTGTTTGTTTTGTGATGTGTTTTCGAAAGGTAGATGATCGTCTGCATTTTAAAAAGCGCGCCATGAAATGAAGTATTACCAATATTATTTAAATATTGTTCAAATTAATAAGTTCTTGTAAGTGTTCGCTTGTGTTACTATTTAACTGAAACTGCCCGATATGTCCAAAAATGGGTAATTTCTACTTGTTTAAATTTTACATTAAATCCCTCCATTATACTTTCCGAAAGTATATCAGTAAAATGTATTATTGAAACAATACAGTTTACTACAATTTTGATACAATCGAACCAATGGTATTTGTAGGATATTTTTCAATTCTTGTTTTATTCCTTGATAAATTATGTATAGTTTTCATGACCTCTAAAAAGTATAGTTCACTGTATACATCTTGGATAGATACACTTTCATACTTTCATACTCATAAAATGCTTCTTTAATACGACTACTTTATGAAATTTTAATGAATAATATTATTGGTTAATTTTCAGTCCTTTTATAAATCAAGCAAATATATTTTACAGTGGTGTTACCTATATTTTAATACGTATGTCATTTAATAATTGTATGATGATGAATATAATGTAATGAAATGGCTCTGGTTGTGAAAGAGGTGTAAAATGTTGCCTTGGTTAGCACTAAGGAACAGTCCCTCTTGTGCTTCACAAAGCTTTCAGTGTAAAGTACAGTCACATGTTGTGCTGATGTGTTGAGTTTGACATTCAGCTCTTACTGTGTGAACGCTCTGATTGGCTCATGCTGCTGTGTCCACTCTGTGACCTCACACCTGTGCTGTGTCTCCCAGGTGACACAGTTCCCACCTCACAGTCCTGCCCCTCCAGTGTGGAGCTGAATCAGGAAAGGCCACACTGCTGTGTCTGGCCAACAAGGGCTTCCCCTCAGACTGGAAGCTGCACTGGAAAGTGGACGGTAGCAGCTGGAGCTCCGGGTGTGGCCGGGGGCGCGGGGGTCCTGGAGAAGGACGGGCTGTACAGCTGGAGCAGCTCCCTGACTCTCAGTGCGGACGAGTGGAAGAAGGCGGGGTCACTGACCTGTGAGGCCACACAGGGCTCACAGTCCGCCGTCCCTCAGACACTGAGGCCAGCCGACTGTTCTGAGTAGGCCGGGCAGAGGCCCAGCTCTCACACTCTGATTACACTGTTTTTACCCTGTTCTGTACTCTGCCTCTCTGCTTCTTACTGCCCCATTGCTGTCACACTGGCCTGTGTGTCAATCCTTCCTCCAGCACCCACATCTTACATGTGCTCTGCTTGTGTTCATCTCCAAATATACTCATGTGTGTTCTCATGTGTGCTGCTTTCTGTCATTTTGGCAAAAGCTGAGTGATTTGAATTCTTTACATAATAAAGAATCTTACAACAAATCATTTGTTGTCCTGATTTTTATTGTAAAAAATGAACTTTGGTGCTCTGGTAGATATACACTTCTGTGCAAAGTGTGCACTGGGTGTAAACCATGTGACCTTAGTCCAATTGCATCATGTCCATGTTTTTAGTATGAAATATATTCTTTTAAAAATCACAGTAGTATAGCCATATAAATGTGTATCCTTTTGTAATAAAGTCATAATCACTATAAATATTATTTCAGTCAGTGTTCCAGCATTTCATGCTGGCCTGACTTTTATAGGAGTCTCACACACTGTAGAAAGTAGAAGGTGGTGATCAGAGATTGTGAGAGGTAACTGATCTGGGATCAGTGAAAGAGCAGCAGTTTCCCCAGCAGAGGAGAGGAGGAGTGATGTGTGCAGTGTGCTCAGATCAGCTCTGTGCAGCAGGATGTGCGCACAGCTCTCACTAACCCCTGGGGACGGGCCAGACACCTGGCCACCGTGCTGCTCTATTCTGAGAGAGAATCAGTCCCACTGAGGGACAGCAGAAGCACCCGGCCCCGCCCCAAATATGCAAATGTGACTTTCAGCCCAACAGCTCACAGTTTCTCAGCCCAAAATAGCCCTGACTGAGACAGCTGTGTGCAGCTGGCCTCATATGTGCACTGAAGATGAGGAGGTGGAGGCTTTAGCTCTGTAGTGACGATGAAGGGAAAAGGGAGGTGGTTGTACCAGGGACCTGTATTTGCATGATGCTCAGATTAGAGATTTCACAGCTGAATGAACTCACACTCTCACATCTGCTCTGAAAGCAGCAAGCACTGCTTACAGCTTAGTGATTTCACTCTCTATCCATCTCTAAATGGAAACTTCAGCATGAATTTCCTCATCTATTGACACTGTTAGTGTAATAAATAAAATCAGGGAAATGGAAGTTGTGTTGTCTTCATCTTCTATGAAACTCACTGTGCCAGCACAGAGCTCTCCTCCCCAGCACAGATCTATAGCACAGGACTGTCTGGGGCTGTGAAAATAATTTTACCCCTGAATGTAAAAGCTCTGATTTGATGTTTAACTTCAAAACCTAAAATATTACCAAAAATTTTTTCAGCTGAAATGAATGATATCTATAAACGTATTCTGTAATGGAGTTTACACAATATATGAGCAGTATATTACAGAGATAAGACATCATCAGAAAGTTATGTAGAGATGGGACATTGTTAGCTATGCACTACATACTGTACATGGTGTATATATATGTGTGTGTGTGTGTGTGTGTGTGTGTGTGCATGCATGTGTGTGTGTGTGTGTGCATGTGTATGTGTTTGTGTCTGTCTGTATGGGTGCATGCTTGTGTGCGTGCATGTGTGTGTGTGTGTGTGTGCATGTGTATGTGTTTGTGTCTGTGTGTATGGGTGCATGCTTGTGTGCGTGCATGTGTGTGTGTGTCAGTATTCAGTTGTGCTGTCATCACTACTTATTGTGTTTATCACATCCATGATTTGATGTCTGATTCACACATTAAAGGTGACTGACATAATCTGACCCTTTCACTCTCAAGCCCTCATTGTGAATTCCAGGTATAAAATGATACAGTTATTAATTTCTAATGTTAATCTTCTCATCTCTGTGTCAGTGTGAATTCTCTCACATAAAATAAGTGATGTTGTGGTACAGAAGTGTGTGGTTCAGCAGTAGCAGCTCTGATGTTGGTTCTGTGTGTGACACAGAGAAGCTCCTCTTCAGCTCAGAGAGGTTTACATACAGGTGTGTAGCTCTCTATTGCCCCCTAGAGCCCTGCTGGCAGTACAGCAGTATCCTGGGTCAGTGCCTCCCCCCTCAGCACCTGCAGTAGGTCCCAGATGCAGGAGTGCAGTCTCTGTGCAGTCTGACTGAGGGAGGTTTTTGTACGGCTCTCTATCACTGTGTGAACACACCACTACTGCTGATTATATGGAAACTCTGACAGTAGTAATCTCCTGCATCTTCAGCCTGGACTCCACTGATGGTCAGAGTGAAGTCAGTCCCAGATCCACTGCCACTGAATCGATCAGGAATCCCTGAGATACGCTGATTTACATACTTTATCAAGAGTTTAGGAGCTTCTCCAGATTTCTGCTGATACCAGAATGTGTGATGATCCCCATCACTGTCTTCATACACAGCAGGGTTGGTTCTACAGCTCAGGGTGACAGTGTCTCCTGTGAGAGCAGATTTACCAGCAGGAGTCTGAGTCACAGTCACCTGTCCTGTGCATTCTGAAAAGAAGAATAAAAATAAATATTAAACGCGTTCTATTGGCACATTAGAATGTCACTCCTCTGCCCTGACAGTTATTTCATATGGTTAATTCCAGCCATATACTTCCTTTGATTAAAATTAAAAATATCATATCTTTTAAATATTGTTTTGTGAATCTCACCCTGAATGTAGAAAGCGAGTGCCCAGATAAAGATGGTGATAAAAGTCATTGTTGCTGTGGGTTCTGTTGCCATGAAGGACAGCTCTCAGTCATCAAGTGTTAAACTCACAGGACTATAAACACTCCCAGAGCACTGAAGCATGTGCTGCCAATGCAAAGTGTCTTCTCTATGCAAATGGTCTTCCTGGGTACAGCAGGCACTTGTAGCCCAGCAGTGCTGTGGAGGCAGACTAGGGCTTATGGGCTGTGACACAGACAGAGCAGTTTAACACTGGTGTAACAGTGTCTGGACAGCAACAGAAACAGAGCAGTTTAAGGATTCCATTGATCTCTTGATGTGTCTGCCTGTTTAACCTTCATCTCATTGATGCCAAATGCTACTGTTTCCATTCAAAGAGTTCCTGCATCGCTCATCTGTGGAGAATTAAAAAAAAAACCTTTAAACAGTGCTGGTCCTCCTGTGCAGTCAAAGTTGCAGAGCAGAAAAGGAGTGCCATTCTGACAGAACCACGACTGCCTCTCTGATGCCAAATGTAGCTGCTTCCATTCAGAAAGTTCCAGAATACTTCATCTTAAGTGATTAAAACAGCTTTGAATGATTTCTCTACTCTTTTGCACTCAAAACTTGCAGAAAAGGGACCACGAATGCCTGATCTCATTGATCTCATTGACCACCTTCTCCCATTGGCCCCTTGTGTGATATCACCTCCTCCCATTGGCCCCTTATGTGATATCACCTCTTCCCATTGGCTCATTGTGTGTAACCACCTCCTCCCATTGGCCCTGCGGTGGCTCATCCTGACAGACGTGAATATCTCAGTGATGCCACAGGCAAGTGTTTCCACTCAAAGAGACCCAGAATCTTTCAAACAGAGCCAACATTTCTAATCTCACAGGATGAAATATTTGCCAAATTACATGAATATGTGTGCACATATCTCTGTGATCTTACTCCTGGCAAGAGCATGTATGCCTGGGTCTACTGAATCCAGTGAGGTGCAAACGTTGGATATACTATGCAGGCACAACAGACTATACATTTCGAAATAAAAGCAGTCAGAATAAACTTAACACATCGATTAAAAAACTATGGGGAGCATCAACAGATTTTCATGCTAAGTGACAGACCCACCTCTGTGTGTCTCATGGTCCCACCTTCAAGTGCAGACTGAAGACTCACCTCTTCAGGATGCACCTCTCTCCTTCTCTCCCTAGCTCTCCGACTTAGCCTTAGTTTTTTTTTTTTGCTGTAGCTACCTTAGGGTTATTACAATTGTTGTACCAGAGCTATTGTTTATTAATTGTTATCTTTTCTTTTTCCCTCCAGAGGTCATCTTGTTCCCAAAGAAATGCACTTTGTGTTGTAAGTCGCTCTGGATAAGAGCGTCTGCCAAATGCCTGTAATGTAATGTAATGTAATGTCAGACACAGGGGGTGATTCAGACACAGAATCTCCATGTAAAATTAAAGTGAGGTTTCTGCTGATACCAGGCCATATAGTGATCACCATCAGTGTACACAGCAGGGCTGGTTCTACAGCTCAGGGTGACAGTGTCTCCTATGAGAGCAGATTTACCAGCAGGAGTCTGAGTCACAGTCACCCGTCCTGTGCATTCTGAAAGGAGGAATAAAAAAATAAATTTTTATATTATCCATTGGCACATTAGGGTGTTACACCACTGCCCAAACAGTTATTTTATACAGTTATTTCATAAATTTACTTTGTTTTATACTTCCATTCAATTAAAATTGAAGACATCATATCTATTTGAATATTTTTCACAAATCTCACCCTGAATGCAGAAAGCGAGTGCCCAGATGAAGATGGTGATAAAGTCATTGTTGCTGTGGGTTCTGTTGCCATGAAGGACAGCTCTCAGTCATCAAGTGCTAAACTCACAGGACTATAAACACTCCCAGAGCACTGAAGCATGTGCTGCCAATGCAAAGTGTCTTCTCTATGCAAATGGTCTTCCTGGGTACAGCAGGCACTTGTAGCCCAGCAGTGCTGTGGAGGCAGACAAGGGTTATAGGCTGTGACACAGACAGAGCAGTTTAACACTGGTGTAACAGTGTCTGCACAGCAGGATCACAATCCAAAACAACATCATTCACATTTCACTATCATATTCTTTTTCACTCATGTACCCCTGTTAAACAGCACACACACCCCTCCTCTGACTCATCTCTATAGATGCAGCATTGGCCTTTGAGCAGGTGAAATTGCATGAAGAAACCTCGGGTTTTGACTAATGTTAATGCTATGGGTTAAGTTAGTTATAAGTTAGTTATCCTCTATCACTACTGCACTGACAAGTAATGCATATTGTGATTGATTCCCATTGTATTAAATTACCAGTCAGGTCTGGCTTCTGCAGCCATTGCTGTTTCTGCACTACAGTGAATGAGGCTTTTGCTGCTTTCCTACATAAACATGCTAAATTAACTGGATGTGATCTGAACATTATCCTGATTGGTAATAACTCAGTTTCATTTAAACTGGGTAATTCTGAGAGGGGAATAATCGAGCTCTGATCTGATGTGTTCCTGCTCAGGAGTGCCTCTCAGTGTAGGGTAAGAGCAATACACAGTAATATAAAGAGTACTATCATGCATTTCCATCACTGCAAAGTAAGTAATACAGTCATTTAACACTTTATTTGTAGATGCAATAATGAGTACTGTTTAACATATCACAGCTTCTATGTGTATGTGTATTTATAACATTAAATGAAACCCATGAATAAGTCTCATAGTTTTTGAAGTACATTGGATTGTTTCCCAAGAATTGTTAGCCTATACATTTGATTCAAGAATTGGGTCATTCATGCATTTTCACATCAATATTACATTTTCAAATTGATATGGTTATCATCTATGAGAACTACACAGAGAAATGAATAATGAGTCCTGTGACACAGTGGCTGGTGTGGCCACTGAGCCGGGTGGCGAGTGGAAGGAAAAACACAGAAGTTTAAACAGGAAGTGGCCAAAGGCCTTTTATTTGACCCCTTTTCCCAGGGAAAACCCAACAAAACAAATGGAAACAATGAAACTGAAAAACAGCACAACCAGGGAAAACACAAATTACACAAACTGAGTCCAAACCTAAAAAAAAAAAAAAAAGTCCCCCTTCAGCCTCTCAGGCTGTGCTTAAATAAATGGCCTAATTGAAGGCAGCTGAGTTGATTAGAAATCACTCTCAGGTGAGGCTGCCTGTTTGTGAGGCCTCTGCTGCTGCAGCTCCGGTTAACTCTCCAGGCAGACTGATCCAATTATATATATATATATATATATATATATATATATATATATATATATATATATATATATATATATATGTATATGTACATATATATATATATATATATATATATATATATATATATATATATATATATATATATATGTATATGTATATATATATATATATATATATATATATATATATATATATATTTTTTTTCCAAAATTTGCCTCATTTGGCCTAGAAATTAAATCATATACAAATTCTGTACCATCGTAAAGACCACTGTACTGGAATGTGCTTCAACATCACAGAGTAAGTTAGACTGTTGTTGGTGCTCTTATAAAACGCTTGCTTGTTCAGCACTGTAATATGTTACTGTTTTTATTCTTTTAAATTTAGAACGTAGAATTGGACAGAATTCACAACATTCTGTTTTCCAGCAACAGCAGTAAGTTCAAGCGGTTTAGAATTTTCAGTTTTTCAGCCTCTATGATGTCACAATAGGAATGTTCTTAAAATACAAACAGCTATCAATTAATATGTCATTAGCTTGTTTGCCGAAGGCGCAAACTGCTGTTCTTCTATAGAATCTTTACTTCTTATTATTATTACTCCTGATTCTTCCGGACGTATTTCCTCCTACAGTTTTTAAGATAGACATACCAAACTTGGCCACCAGAGGCGTGGATACAATGGTCAGGTTGCTTGTATTTTTCTAAGCTATATGATTCATACTTTTTAAACTATTAAGCTTTAAAAACTGCCTCCATTGACTTAACATTGGTGGAATATTGAGCATGCTAATGTGGCTAACGTCACTAAGCAACAATTATAACGGTCGCTGCTCGGCTCTCAAACGGATTTAATGTGTCAGTATCTGAATTGTATGAACTACTTCAGCGGTAAGGATTTGCAGTCCTAAATATTATCTACTTTTTAAACTAGACATACCAAATTTGGTAACTTGAATAATACTGGCTACGTTGCTTGTACTTATCTAAACTATAAGATGTATACTTGTTTTAAACCATAAAGCTTTGAAAAACGGTGTCCGTTGACTTAATATTTGTGTAATACTGAGCATGCTAACAAGCTAACGTTAGTGACACGAAGCGACAGTGATAACATGTAACGTTACTTTTAATTTAACTTATACAACTTCACCACTAACAGTCGTAAGTACAACCTACTTTCCGATAATTTTCAGGTAGTTGACAAAATAACATTATCCAAAGAATACAGCATGCTAGCTACCTTACCGGACTTGACATTTTGAAATAACTTTCCTTTTGACACAAAGATACTGGGATAACGTTGTCTCTCGCTATGATGTTATACTGCACTAATGGAATTTGTCGAGGGCAATCTCAATGCGCTCAATGTTGTATAAAATGCGTTGTGTGTAATAAATGTGCCGTATAACTGCATCATTATCTATTAAGTGTACAGTTAGCTAGCTAATGTTACTGTTAGAATTTAGGTTAGCTAGCTAGCTGCTTTTCCTTTTTGCCAGCAAACAACTAATGCATACCTGTCGTACTGACTGCACAAGTGTAATGATAAACAGTGCTGTTTTTATTAATACTGCCTTGTAGCCGACATATATTATAATGTATTGTGTACAAGTATGACACTGTAGCCTAGCAGATATAATGACACTGCAATGACGTTCAGGTATAATGATGTTAAATGAATAATTCCTGTTTTGAGCAGAAAGTTCTGCTGTTCTTTGACTGCTTCTTGTACTCCTGCTGTTACTACTTCAGTGCTTACTGTACCTACTATAAGTTTCAATATACTAATAATAAGAAGTAGTCTTATTATAACATATGTTATATTATTTTATAATCGTCTTATAAATAACTTTTAGTAGGTAGCCTACAGTTTTAAACATACTCTTAAAGCCTTCGGCAACCTAACGGTTTTTCTTCTGGAACTCTATATCTAGTTATGAAATAAAGATCAAATAATTAATTACTACATCATTATGATGTAAAATTTAAACATGATAATGGTAATGTGAAAATTAGTGTGCTGAAATAATATTTTATCATAACCGGTTGAGTATTATTTATTTGATTATTTCACAATTAATCGACAACTTTATTGTCCATTTTATTATGTATTTCATAAAAGTTTTTGTTTATTTAAATATGAATGAAATGGCATTCCATAACAGTGATGTCACAATGGGAAGGAAGTTCAAATGTAGAACACTGACAACTCATGCAGAATTGAACATAAAGGACAGACAGAAATGATTATGAATGACCACGTACTTCCTAGCCGCTGGGACTGTTTTTCTTCCTAAATAATTTATAATAAATTATTTGTGAATCAACACTGAACATTCATTTAGCTTTGAGGGACTGTGGGACAGAATGTACTGAATCATATCTTTGAGCTTGACGTCTCTGGCCTATCACTCTGAGGTCAGTTAAAACATGCAAATCAAAAGTATCTATTTCAAGTTGTTGTGGCTGGCTGTGAATGGTGTTCTCACAAGATGCCTGTCTATGCAGAATGTCCCTCGTTCCCAGCGGAGTGGCCATGGAGCTTTGGATTCTGGTGTTCGCTGTAATTATCTCCCTCATGCCTGACCATCCGCCATTTCCCAAGGAGGTCCTACTTTCATGAGGTGCTGATGAGGTGGAGGACCATAATCAGCTGACTAAAGAAAGGTAGGAAGAAGAAAGTAAAGAAGAGGAGGGGTTTCCTCACACCAGCCAATCAAAGGGATGCCACCTATCCCTGTTACAGAACCCCGCCCCCTCCCTGCAGATCCTAGGAGTACAGGTTATATATATATATTTATTTACGGTTTATTTAACAGTACAGGTATGCACTGCATCACATCCATTCGGGCAACCTCTGACAGCATACACGTCCATGGTCCCATAAAGTTATAACTGAGTTCAGAAATCCCATTGGAGAATGGGACGTAGCAGACTGAAACAATTTATCCCATATATTACCTTGCCAGATACATTAGCTGATATACAGTACGACAGTAAACCCCCATTATATCGCGGTTCAGTTTTCGCGGTCCCGGTATTTCGCAGTTTTTTTCTGTCAGGCCTATTAATGTCAATATTGCTTATATTTTCACCATTTCGTGGCATTCCGCAGCATTGTTTGAGTTTAAATCTCGCGTGTCAGGATAGAATAGCCATACATACCGATTCAGCCAATCAGAGCGTCGGTACTGTTTTCTTGGCTGTTGTGTTCTAGAAGGATCTCGCTGCTTGCCTTGCTTGTCTCAGTTCCGCTTGTCTCCCTAAATAAAACATAAAATATCTTTCATGTGTTTAAATGTGTTTGTATTGTTTTAAAAGTGTGTCTAAAGACCTTAAAATGCTTTTAAAAGTACTGTAAAACTTATAATAACATGACACGTTCAAACATGCTTTAAAGATTGTGTACTGCACAGGGTCTCAAGAGCCATGGGCCAAAGGTGCTCATACATGATGATTACTGTCCTAAAGGCAAAAGGGGGGTGTGGAAGCTAAGAGAAAGTTTGCTGTATATAAGCTATGGTGAGGATCTTCAATATTCTGGTTTTTATCTTGTATAACCCTGTACTGTGCTCCTCCTTTAAGCTGTTTGCATCACTGTCTAAAATCTTCTAAACCATACCATACTATAGATGCAGCTAAATGATGTCTCCTGATTTTGCTAGATCATGCGCAGGTATGTAAATATGTAACAGTATCCTCATACAGCCACCATGTGACTGGAAGGGGAGCCACCCCTCAGAGTGTTTGTACTCTGGCTGCTGTGCTCTGTCTCTCTTCCAGCCCTAAACAAAGACTGTGATCTTTCACAACAGTGCGGAACATTTTGTTATTTATATAAATCCACATTTGGGGAACAATTACAGCAGTGTGCATCTGTCTCTCTCTTTCTTATCAAAATACCAACTGAGACTCCCATGATGAGCAAATACTAAATGTAAGAAAGTGAAAGTGTCTTTCTGTTTGCTGGCAGATTTACTGGAACAGTCTTCACTCATAACTGGTCAGATGGCATTCCATTCTTCAAGTTCAAACTGAAAGGAGAATACGCAGATCTCCATGATGATAAAAATACAGACAGTATCAGATTCCGTTTAGAACTAGAGAAGAACAAACTGGGTCTCAGCAATACATACCTCTGTGCAGGTGAGTACAGTCTTAATAATATATTTCAACATGCCACCAGGTTTTAAAAAATCTGCTCAAGGCAACAATATCACTGACAGAACTTTAATTTCCTTTATTATGAAATAAGTTCCTATTTCTGTGTGATCAAATCTTAAATTACAGTGAAGTTGTACTCTATGATGGAATATTATGACAATTACAAAGTTCATAAATGATGTTCAGTACCACGGTAACTTACCATGGGTAATGTAGTCTGAGAGTTACATTTTCTTCTATTGGCATTTCTAATCCATTTATACAGTAACCTAGCATGGATGTTAGCTTTAATAATCAATTTTATACAGTATTCTAGCAACCATGCTAGATTTATGACACATTTTTTACATTATCTTAGCATACATGCTACCCTTTGTAATGTATTTTTTAATGTAGCATGGATTTTAGGTTTTATAACTTAATCAGTATACGAACATTGATGTTAACCTTGATAATCCATTTTGTAAGGTCTGATAGAATAAGCATTAGCTTTAATAATATTTTCTCGTCAGTATCCTAGCATGGCTGTTTGACTGATGTGCCCTGTGTATGGCAGTACTATAAGCACTGCGTTATAAAACACACTCTCTTGGACATTCAGCCAAGTGGTTTCAATCTGCAGTTTTGATACGTTGATTATGATGGTTGAGTTTAGATTTACTAAAAACAGTACCATTTTCAACTGCGTCAAAAGGCAAGCAAGGTCATGAAACTCAAAACCAGTCAGTCTGGTTTACAGCTCTGTCTCCTGCCAGCAACCCAGTGTTTCCCTCCCTTAAAGGTTATGTTTGATAAACACAGACACAAAACAAGAGAGTAATAAGCTTTACAATTAATATTTATATAGCACATTTCAAACTTCAACAAATAATCAATTTAAAATACATTGATCAATCAGCTCTGAAAAGCACGATACAAAAAACATGTTTTTACCGTGTACACATCTTGAAAAATTCAAGTTCAAATTCAAAACAATTCCATAAAAAAGGCCTTAAAGGAGCACACTGACAAGGCAGTTCTGATGAAACCTTTCAACAGCTTTTGACTATCAGCATTTATATATATTCACGTTTTTGAGATAGGAATGGCAGTTTTACCAATGTAAAACTGAGCGAGTTTATGTTGCGGTAAGTTTATTTATTCCTGATACAAATTTTTATGTTACATCATGAGCAGAATGCGAGAAACTGACATTTGTATTTTAATACATGAAAAGGGCTGGCAGTGTTAAAGAAGTGTGATTGGCTTTGGTATCCTCCAGAGTCAGTGAAATTATTACTTAATCGATAGCTGACGTCAACTTTAATGATGGGCGAATCGGATTAACTGTTCCAATTTTCGATTAATCTCCTCCTTTCCTCCACTTTTTACCTCCACATATTTCCAGAATATTTCCGGGATAGGAAAGGAGGGGAGGAAACGAGTGGAGGAAAGGTGCACACGAGAAAAAGTATAGGAACGCAGACAATGTATCGTCCTGCGGAAATCTTTTCACATTTTTGGTGACATTATTGTGCCCCGACCAGTCAGATTATACCTTGCCAGATACATTGGCTGATATACAGTACTATATGTGTACAGTATCTTGACTATTAAGTCAATACAGGTACACTACAGTATCCGATAGTTTTGCAAAGTATATACGATAATATGGTGTTCGCACAACATCCAAAACACATAACGTCCTATTTCACGGAACGTATTGTGTATGCTACACGAAGCATACCTGTACATCAATTTCACTCCTGCTGAAGTTCTTTTTAAAGCCTGTTTTTGGTGGCATCTCTCCAATTCTTGGGCATGTGCCAGAGTATTCACACACGGCACAACATCTGCCCTTATATAGTGTTTAGTGTTCATCTTTCAGCATGCCTGGGCAAGAGCAGATTTGGATGGTTAAGAATGTTTGGCGCATCTGGAGCTGACTTCTCTTATTTTTTCTCTTAATGGAAAATTAAGAGAAAATATCAGTGAAATTTAAGAGAATGTTGCTGCATGAGGCCCATTATCTAACATACAGACAGTAGCACTGATGCCATATGATAATTTGGGTAGTTTTGACTTTTACTTTCAAACACAGTTAAGTGACAGAGCTACATCATAATATATCAACACTTATTTCAGAAACTACAAACAATGAATTGCAACATTCAGACCAATGTGACCAAAGGTGAAATTAGCTATCTTTGTGCAAAAGGCTGGAGGCACAGAGGATTACTTTAAAATATTAAGCTGAAAAAGTGCTGAAAAAGTCATTTTATGGGACAAATTAAACGAGACATAGTAACAAGGAAGCCAATGTCAATGTGTGTGTAATTACAGTATTATAGATGTTACATTTACCTCTTTTTTATTGGAGGCTGTCAGAGAAATGCCTTTTTGTCCCTCTTTTCCTTATATTATTTTTCTCCTTCTTCCAGGAGTTGGATGTGTTTGAGTCTCACAGAGTCACACATGGAGCACGCGTCATCAAACTGACAGATGTGCTTAAAAAGAGCAACAAGGACTTCATCACTTTCAGCATGAATCTAACATGTTTAGCACTCTAGATGTACATAGACTGAGAATTACTGCAATGTAGTACATCTAGTGCTCCTAGGTCTAACTATATTCTTACATGGTGTTACATGGATGTTACATTTCTGCTTCTGGGAGAGTCATGATGCATGATCTGGTAATGATTATTTCATCCTACTTAGTGCTTTAAAATTGAACCCTGAGCCATCCTGAATTGATGATTTGGGGTATTAACGCTATGAGTGTGCATGTGCTGGACAGAAATTTTAATGCCGCAACCTATGAATAAAACTTTAATAACCTGATCATCAATCATAGAAATAAATACAACTTCTTCCCTCAACTTAAAACTTACGATAAGACTCAGCTTTCACAGAGTCTTAAGTGTTGCTCTTGTCCCAGACCAAGAAGCTGAGGATAAATATGGTGGCTATAGTCCAGGTGATTTGGGTGTCAGCAGCTGGTAAGAGAATGCATTAGGAGCATGAGGTGCTGAAGAGTTGTGATATGAGCTGCTTGCTGTGCTGTGTATCGTAGTCTTAGAGTTTATAACTGCCTAAATGAAAGCTTTGTGTTCTGCATGTGTGAATAAGGTGATTGCTGTGCATATGGTCTCTCAGTCTGTGAATGTTCCTCTCCTGCCATTCGCTGGGATTTCACTGGATGAGGATGAAGAGAAACACTTCAGACGCTATGAGTGTGAATGTGTAATATGACCTGTTCAAACATGCTTTAAAGATTGTGTACTGCACAGGGTGCCCAAAGGTGCTCATACATGATGATTACTGTCCTAAAGGTAAAAGGGGGATGTGGAAGCTAAAAGAAAGTTTGCTGTATATAAGCTATGGTGAGGATCTTCAGTATTCTGGTTTTTGTTATCTTGTATAACCCTGTACTGTGCTCCTCCTTTAAACTGTTTGCATTAATCTCTAAAATCTTCTAAACCATACCATACTATAACTGCAGCTACATGATGTCTCCTGATTTTGCTAGATCATGCACAGGTATGTAAATATGTAACAGTATCCTCATACAGCCACCTAGAGTACATGTGACTGGAAGGGGAGCCACCCCTCAGAGTGTTTGTACTCTGGCTGCTGTGCTCTGTCTCTCTTCCAGCCCTAAACAAAGACTGTGATCTTTCACAACAGTGCAGAACATTTTGTTATTTATATAAATCCACATTTGGGGAACAATTAGAGCAGTGTGCATCTGTCTCTCTCTTTCTTATCAAAATACCAACTGAGACTCCCATGATGAGCAAATACTAAATGTAAGAAAGTGAAAGTGTCTTTCTGTTTACTGGCAGATTTACTGGAACAGTCTTCACTCATAACCGGTCAGATGGCATTCCATTCTTCAAGTTCAAACTGAAAGGAGAATACGCAGATCTCCATGATAATAAAAATACAGACAGAATCAGATTCAGTTCAGAACTAGAGAAGAATAAACTGGATCTCAGCAACACATACCTCTGTGTAGGTGAGTACAGTCTTAATAATATATTTCAACATGCCAGCAGGTTTTAAAAAATCTGCTCAAGACAACAAGATTGCTGACAGAACTTTAATTTCCTTTGTTATAAAATAAGTTCCTATTTCTGTGTGATCAGATCTTAAATTACAGTGACGTCATACTCTGTGGTGGAATAATATGGCAATTACTAAATGATATTCAGCACCCCAGTAACTTACCATGGGTAATGTAGTCTGAGAGTTGCATTTTCTTCTATTGCCGTTTATAATCCATTTATACAGTAGCCTAGCATAGATATTAGCTTTAATAATCCATTTTATACAATATTCTAGCAACCATACTAGATTTATGATTCATTTTATACATTATCTTAGTATGCATGCTACCCTTTGTCGTATATTCAGTATCGTAGCATGGAATTTGGGTGTTATAACATAGTCAGTATACTAACCATGATGATCAATGTTATAGAATGAGTGTTAGCCTTGATCATCCATTTTAAGGTCTGGAAGTATAAGCATTAGCTAACTGACATTGATGTTAACCTTGATGATCAATTTTATAGAATGGATGTTTGACTGATGTGCCCTGTGTATGGCAGCACTATAAGCACTGCATTATAAAACACTCTCTTGGACACTTAACCAAGTGGTTTCAATCTGCAGGTCTGATATGTTAATAATGATGATTGATTTTAGATTTACTAAAAACTGTACAAGTTTCAAATGTGTCAAAAGGCAAGCAAGATCATGAAACTCAAAACCAGTCAGTCTGGTTTACAGCTCTGTCTCCTTCTGCCTGCAGCCCAGTGTTTCCCTCCCTTAAAGGTTATATTTGATAAACACCGACACAAAACAAGAGAGTAATAAACTTTACAATTCATATTTATACAGCACATTTCAAACTTCAACAAATAATCAATTTAAAATGCATTGATCAATCAGTGCTGAAAAGCACAATACAAAAAACATGTTTTTACCATGTACACATTGTGAAACATTCAAGTTATTCAAAACAATTTCATAAAAAAGGCCTGAAAAGAGCACACTGACAAGGCAGTTCTCATCAAACCTTTCAATAACTTTTGACTATCAGCATTTATTATTTATTTAATCATAAAATCAAATATCTGAGGGCCAATCCAAAAACATGTAAACAAGAAATCATGTTAAAGTTATTAAACTGATTCTGTCGTTGGGCTTTTGTTGTTACATTTTACTGTCACAATCCCTTCCATGTTAATTTAAGATCCTCTAATGGAGCTCTGTTTTTTATTCTACAGGTTGCCTTCAGCGGTTTCTGATGTTCTCTTGACAATTCATTCCTTACCTCGGTTGTGATGAGGTTTTATTGGTGAGTGACTTCATGGAGACTCTGAAATTTTGGTAATTAACCCTTTGTGTTCTGTTGAAATTGGCTTTACTTCCTCATTTAGGGTCCCACAGACCCCAGTGCTGTACATGTAAGCATCATAGCTAAAAGTTAAAGATCAACCAATTTTGTTTTTCCTCAGGTCTTTTTTACTTCCTCTGACCTCATTAACGGGTCCTCTAACCCATTCAACAGTCTAAGCTTTCCCTTTTTCAACAAAGTGGGCCTGCACATTTCACAAAGGTGTTTAATTTAACAAAAAAACTTTTTTATGATAAATATAGAAATATTTAATGTTTAATATGTTATGTGGGCTTTACCTGAACAGATATACATTTATTTGGTTTGTCAAAAATATTAATAGACAAAAAATATATGTATTTTATCGAAAATAGTAAAAAAACGTTTATGTTTAAGATCAATTTGACTGCAGAGAAAACTAACTGTTATACAATAAAATAAAATTAATCCAAACAGACTACTCAACTGTCCAAGGACTTGTCCAACTGACAAACTAACAATGTTCAAATTTCCAGAACTCCTCCAGGCTAACAGGATTCCTATGGTTGAGAGGACCAGTGCTCCTTTAACCATGGCACAAAACAGTCCTCAAAGACAAACTATGTATCAATTTACAAAACATGCACATCCCCCAAGAAACTGTGGGCCAATAAACCTGGTTGAATAAGTACAAATGCTTTATGAGAGTGAGAGACAGGGAGCATTATGGGAGTGTTCTGGCACAGAAATGGCTCTCATACATCACTGAGGGGAGTTTCAATGTTTGTTTAGTCCTTCACAGGACCTAGTTTTGAGTTTTATAATCCAATTTTATTCTGCCCTGTGTCAATCATCTGGTGTCCAGTTAGTGTTTGTTTGAAGGCTGGATATTTTTAGCGTCTCAAGTTCATGGTGAAGGAACTAAGCCATTAGGTGTGTGTCAGTGTCTCTGTGGTTTTTAATGTTATACACATGTTGTGCTAATCTAGTCCTGATTGTGTTCCCTGTCCCACCTACATATTTAATGCCACAGTGATTACATTGATTCATAGCTTATTGTGTGAACTGTATTTGTCTGTTTGATTATGTATGTCATGTTTGTACTGTTGGTCTTTACTGCACTGGCTTATGTGTTATATACCAGGCCTTGTGTGGGTACAGTGTTGATTTCTGGGAATTTGCTTCTTACCAGATGGTCTTTGAGATTTTTTTATAAACTGAGATGATTCTGTAGTCCTGAAGCAGGTCTGTGATTCCCAGGATCCTGATCAGGTTCTGTTTGATTTGAAATAACCCTTTGGTTTTAAGACATTAAAGAGGGTACTGGTGTCCTCTTCAAAGTCACCGTTTTGGTTAGAGTTTCTGTTGAACCTGATCAGCTGGGGTTTGATCAGGCATTTGAAGGTGTGCTTGTGTGTCTGTGTCATTAAAATAAACATTGGTGTCTGGTGTGGGTGTTTTGGGAAATGAGGGTCCTGTACAAGTGGTTTTGACTAAAATCTGTGTGTTGATTATATGTGGTAGATGTTGAGGATCTGTATGAAGTGTTTGAAGTTAGTGTAGTGTTTAATAAGTGCTTTCAATTGAGGGCAAGTGTTTGCATCTGGTTTGATTTGAAATCACTCTCAGGTGAGCTTGCCTGTAAGTGAGGACTCTGCTGCTGCAGCTCCAGGTAACTTTCCAGGTTGAGGGAGGGAACCAGGAGACTGACAGCAGTATGGTGGGAGGAGCTGAGGAGATTGCGCCTCCCTCAACCTCTCCAGGCAGCACAGTGTGTTGTGCTAATCTAGTACTTATCATGTGTCCTTTCTCTCAAATATATTTTATGTCACGGTGGTTACTTTGTAAAACATATATGTAATTATTTGTGTCAATTGTGATTTTTGTATCATGAGGTGTGTTGTGTCTGCTTTGTTTTCCTGAATGTGGTAGCCTTTTTATAGAATACTGAGCCTTGTGTGGGTATTGTGTCGATTGCTGGTAGTTTGCTGCTTACCAGGTGGTCCTTGAAGTTTTACTTTTCTTGCTGGCTGAGATGATTTTGTAGTCTTGAAGCAAGTTTGTGTTCTCCAGGGTTCTGGAAATATTGTGTTTTATTTTCCTGTTTTCTGCTTGACTGAATGCCCAGTAAGTGGTGATGAGCAGAATGATTTTCCTTTTGTCTGTTGTTTTGGGGTCAGAAAGGTTTTCCTGGCCTGTCTGAGGAATGATGTGGAAAACCCTCTTGGTTTCAATGCTTTGAAATGTTTTTGTGGATTCTATTATATATATATATATATATATATATATATATATATATATATATATATATATATATATATATATATATATATATATATATATATATATATATATAGTGTGTATGTAGATCCTGTGGAACTTGAGCAACTGAGATTTAATTAAACCTTTGAAGGTGTGTTTGAGTAGAAACTGCTTTTGTGTATAATAGCCTGTCAATGTTGTTTAACGTTTCTTGGCTCCTGTGCCTAAATATACATATTTCCAGTGTGTCAGCGATCTAACTAGGCAGCAAAAGTGTTATTATAACACATTACAGTCCTTCAGCAGATGCTCTTATCCAGAGTGACTTACAGTGTGGGAGATCATAAGTGTATTCACCAGATTAATATGAGCAATAGGGCCAGACCTGACTCACCCCATTCCCAGACCAGTGAGTATATACTGTATGTAACATCACTAAACCAAATAATAACCAAACATAATAACATAATAAACAAAACATAAAATATCATAACCTAAGTGTGTACACAGATGTAGTCTGAAGAGGGGAGTCTTCAGTCTTCAGAACATGGACAATGATTCTGCTGTCCTGATCACAGTGGAGGGTTCATTCCACCACTGGGGGGCAGTGCAAACAGGCATCATGACTGGGGGGTGTGACTGTGCAGGGAGGGGGCAGTTAGTCATGGTGTGATAGCAGAACAGGGAGATCTGATGGGGTGTAGGGTTTGAAGATTGACAGGAGTTACGGTGGAGCAGTTCCATTCACTGCCCTGTAGGCGAGCACCAAGGTTTTACACTTCTAGAGGTAGCCAGTGAAGTGAGATGAGGAGGGGGTGTGACATGGTAATACAGATATACCCAGTTACCCTGTGATTATGATTATCAGTGTTGGGTCCAATAACACAGAGGGCTTAACTCTATTATGATCAGAGTCTAGAGGTGTTAAAGTACCTAATGAAAAAACCCCACAGTAAATGCACCTGTATCTCTCAGCTACCACCCTCTCACCCTCTGCCATTCTGACTGTAGTGCCATTTATCATGTAATAATGTGCATGATATATTATACATTATATATTCTATAACATAGAAAAAAACACTGTGTGTGTGTGTGTGTTTGGTGTGTTTGTGTTTATTCAGAGTTACTATATAGTTACTACATGTCACTATATTGCACATTTGTCTGTGTGTTTCAATTCAGTATAACTGTGGTGTACAGGATGTTTTTGTGTTTATCTCTGTGTTAGTAAATAATTAAATTCTCAAAATGAGTAAAACAACCATGTTATTAATGAAGAGACGGATCCCATGTTCGCAGTTGGAGACAGATACTTTACTTACACAGCCAGCTGCGGGAACTCAAGCATGGAGCAAAATGTTCAATGATTGCAATGTGTAGTCAACATTTATACAGTTTAAAGCAAATACATTAGCATGTGATGGCTCAGATATGGTAATGGGGAACCCTACGTTCAGATGGCAGGTAATAGGCCGTTAGCAGGAGGCGCCATTTGGCCCTGGTCGGATGCGGCAACATCCCTTTGTAATTCTAATACACATTCTCAAACACTGTGCGGCTCTCCAAAACTCTCTCCCAACACTCTGTTTATTCAGTATGTTGTTATTTTGTGTGGTTACAGGTCTGTTGATCTGGTTCAGAACCCCCTTATGGTCCAACCTGTACTTATATATTCCAGACTCCTTGGTTTCTAAAATGAGTGTCTCTAAGGATCCAGAGACCAGCACTGGAACCTCCAGCCCTGACAGCAAGAGGTATGAATGCATTAATCGGAAATATAATTATATAAATCGATTAATCAGGAATAAAACCTTGACTTTTGTATATATCTGCAGTGCATAATAGGTAGGCATATACTGCATATCACCCATTCTTAAGAATTGGGACGAGCCATGTCCAGCCAAAAAAGCTTGATAAATTATTGCTTAAAAAAAAAACAAATTGAATGCAATTTTGAAATCTTCATTGTGGGAACTACGCTAACTAAGCTTGGTTTATGTCAGCAAATAATTGTTGGTGCCTTGAACTGCTGGGCTGTTTTCACCAAATCATTTTTAAAACAAATGTGCAATGTTTCTATTCTCTAATAGGATCCAGAGTGAAAGAGCAGGGTCACCTGTACCCAGCTGTCTGTCAATGAAGAGTGACCGGTCAATGGAGCCACCCATGAAATTCAGTGGAGGATTTACAGGTGATCCAAGGTAAGAAAACGGGTGCATATTTACACCTCCTTATCATTATGTTCATCTGTTATGTTCATCTGTTTACCACATCATATTCAGGTGTGAGAGCTGCAGTAAGAGGATGACTTTCACTGCAAGCTCTGTCTCCTTGTGCTGTGAGTAAGAGCTGCAGTAAGAGGATGAGGTTAACTGGAAACTCTGTCTTCATGTGCTTTTCACAGGGTCCAGGTGGAGAGAGCAGGGTCACCTGTACCCAGCTTTCTGTCAGTGAAGAGTGACTGGTCAATGGAGCAACCACTCAAATTAAGAGGAGAATCTCCAGCTGATCCAAGGTAAACAGGTTCATATTTATACTGCTGTTTCTTTATTATTCACTCTTACAGGCTACAGTCTGGTGTAGGTAGAGTGGGGACACAGTTCCTCAGCACTTAAAAAAGTTTAATTTTATTCTTTTCCAAAGGAATTCACCTGAATCTGTGTTCATGCTGTGAACTGTGTAAAAAGGACTAAACATTTTCATCACACTCTTCATAGTACTCAGCAGTCTTTAACAATTTTCTCATAAAATGAAGGCTTAATTGCCATCAAGTTGTGGAAAATGTAGAACCTTTGCTAATCAATAGATCTAAAGAAGAGATAAAGAAATGTTTACATTTTGAATATCACTTCTTTAACTGCATAATAAAATAAGATATTCACTCCATGTGCGGTGAGTTAGAGCTGCAGTAAGAGGATGAGGTTAACTGGAAGCTCTGTCTCCATGTGCTGTGAGTTAGAGCTGCAATAAGAGGATGAGGTTAACTGGAAGCTCTGTCTCCATGTGCTGTGAGTTAGAGCTGCAGTAAGAGGATGAGGTTAACTGGAAGCTCTGTCTCCTTGTGCTGTGAGTTTGAGCTGCAGTAAGAGGATGAGGTTAACTGGACACTCTGTCAACATATGTTGTGAGTTAGAGCTGCAGTAAGAGGATGAGGTTAACTGGACACTCTGTCTCCATGTGTTGTGAGTTAGAGCTGCAGTAAGAGGATGAGGTTAACTGGAAGCTCTGTCTCCATGTGCTGTGAGTTAGAGCTGCAGTAAGAGGGTGAGGTTAACTGGACACTCTGTCTCCATGTGTTGTGAGTTAGAGCTGCAGTAAGAGGATGAGGTTAACTGGATACTCTGTCTCCATGTGTTGTGAGTTAGAGCTGCAGTAAGAGGATGAGGTTAACTGGACACTCTGTCTCCATGTGCTGTGAGTTAGAGCTGCAGTAAGAGGATGAGGTTAACTGGACACTCTGTCTCCATGTGTTGTGAGTTAGAGCTGCAGTAAGAGGATGAGGTTAACTGGACACTCTGTCTCCATGTGTTGTGAGTTAGAGCTGCAGTAAGAGGATGAGGTTAACTGGACACTCTGTCTCCAAGTGTTGTGAGTTAGAGCTGCAGTAAGGTGAGAGGTTGAAGTGCTTTTTCAGCTACAAGGTGATACTCTAATTCTTCTTCCTTCTTGTTGCCTCTGCACCTCAAGTTCCCACATTATATTTTATAAGTCAGTACTGAATTTTGCTGTTCCTAACAACCTGTAGTAATTGAAATCCTGCAAGGAAAATTGTTTTTCCCACAGTTTTACTTATCACCAAGGTAATTCTATAAAATAACTATTCTTAGTTGGACGTTTTCAGAATAAGCTGGGTTTATGTCAGCAAATAGTTGTTGACGCCTTGAACTGCTGGGCTGTTTTCACCAAATCATGTTTTAAAACACATGTGCAATGTTTCTATTCTGTAATAGGATTCAGAGTGAAAGAGCAGGGTCACCTGTACCCAGCTGTCTGTCAATGAAGAGTGACCGGTCAATGGAGCCACCCATAAAATTCAGTGGAGGATTTACAGGTGATCCAAGGTAAGAAAACAGGTGCATATTTACACTTTAGTATCATTATGTTCATCTGTCAATGGCAACATTCAAGTGTAGATGGGGTGTGCCATATTATATTCAGGTGTATGATAGTGTACGATTTCACATTCAGGTGCAGGTTAGGAATGCTGTGTCAAACTCAGGTGAAGGTGGGGTGTACCACATCACATTCAGGTGTGAGAGCTGCTGACTTTAACTGCAAGCTCTGTCTCCTTGTGCTTTTCACAGGGTCCAGGTGGAGAGAGCAGAATCACCTGTACCCAGCTGTCTGTCAGTGAAGAGTGACTGGTCAATGGAGCCACCACTGAAATTAAGAGGAGAATCTCAAACTAATCCAAGGTAAACGGGTTCATATTTATACTGCTGTTTCTTTATTCCTCACTTTGACAGGCTACAGTGTGGTGTAGGTAGGGCGGGGACACAGTTCATCCATACTTACATAACTGTGAGTTAGAGCTGCAGTAAGAGGATGAGGTTAACTGGAAGCTCTGTCTCCATGTGCTGTGAGTTAGAGCTGCAGTAAAAGCCTTTTAAGGTGAGAGATTGAAGTGCTTTCTCAGCTACAGAGTGATATTCTAATTCTTCTTCCTCCTTGTTGCCCCCGCACCTCAAGTTCCCACTGCTCAATAACTACGATGACAACAGTATGTATTTAAGACATTACTCCAACTTCAGCACCACCACAACAAAAAACTCCCTTGCATTTCTTCACTCCAAACATTCCCACTATTTGCACATGCGCAGAGGGAAATATAGCACATAACAAACTCCCCTTTTCTCTTTCAAAAAAACAGTGCAAAGAAAACATTTCTTTTTCTTTTTAGTGGCTGTAACAGACAGCTAGGTTAAAGTTTCAGCTTTAATAACTGGAGTAGAACAGAAAAGAAAAAGTCTGCTGTTTAGTCCATTTAGCTTTTAAGCTGTCATACACCTTCGCTGAGAGCCCTCAGCAGAACGAGTGCAGACGTCCCCTTCTTGGTCAAGCAATCAGCGAGCTGCTCCTTAGTTGCTGACCACATGATCTGCTGAATAGTCCCAGAGTTGATGAGCTCCTTGATACTGCTGATTTCAAGTCGGAGTCCTTTCTCTGTGACTGATTTGGTGGATTTGACAGCATCAAAAAGAGAGTGGTTGTCTGTTACACACACAATAGGCAAATTGTTGCATTTACAGTCACCTGTGGTGAGCTCTGAGTAGAGTGTAGCTAAGAAAACTGCACTGTCGATGCCATCTCCAAGTGCCAAAGTCTCTCCTGCTAAAGTGCTCCGAACAACTCTCCTGATCCTCTTTGACTGCCAGCATATAGGTGAGAATCTTCCATCCTCTCCCATAAGCATGATTAGGTGCTCACCTTGAGTGCCTTCATCTGAAAGATTTCCCATGGATGAATCACTGAACACCACCAGTTTTAGGGAGCTGTCTTTCCCCAAGTACTGAAACCTCAAAGTCACCTCCTCTGATTTCAGTTTTCTGATCAGTTTATTTGCACAGTGCAGAGCCTGAACAGTGGCATGCTTTGTACTGGACGCCAGGATGGATATGTAACACATTATGTTGGGTCTGCTCTGCCTTGCCACCCACAATATTTGGCAAATCTTTGACTTAAGCATATCATATTCAGTGTCTGTTATGGGGGGGGCTCTCACTGTGTGGCTCTGGTGGGGTCCACAGGAATGGGTTGGAGACTTTTTATGTACATCCATTGTTGCACCTGTATGTCAGGGCACAGTATGAACTCAAGTGCAGACAAGGATGAGATTAACCAGAGTTTATTAAGAGGGGCAAATCCAAAAAACAGAGTCAAAAACAGACACAGGGTCAAACCAGAAGAGCACGGTGTCAGGGCCAAAAACAGAATCCAAAGCAGTCATCAAAAACAGGCAAAGTTCGAACCAGGTAAACACAGCAATCAGGCAGAGACACAATCCAAAATCAGAAATTGGGGAAAACAGGCAAGAATCAAAAACAGGCAGGTCAGAACAGGAAAAGGCTCATAGCACAACTGATCACAGGGAATACAGAGACAAACTCGCACAGAACAAACACAAGACAGGGTTTAAATGCACAGACTAACGAGCCAACGAGACACAGGTGCACAATAGGGCAGGTGAAACAAATGGGTAATCAACTGGGCAGGTAACAAGGAGGGCGGGGCAGACACAAGGGGGAATGAAAACAAAAGCACATGGACAGGGAAAACAAAAACACAGCATCAGGCAGCATTACTGACACTGTATTTCATCCTCAACTGAGAGAACTTCCATTCCAATGTAGCCGAAGCTGTTGTGTTCTTCACGTCAACAGCCATGATCATTTTTAGAGACTCTGAGGCACACGTAGGTGTGTCTTTTGGGAGCTCCTCAGTGTTCCTTTCCTCAAAGCCTCTTGCAACTAGTCTGGCTTTAGGTACAACACCATCTGGTGTCTCCTTGAGTGTGCACACCCACCTTTTAGAGATGCATTTCTGACCTTCATCTTTCACCTCTTCAAACACATTGTTCTGTTTCCAGTTGTTGAGTTCAGCGTGTTTGGCAGGCATGAAGGCATCATCATTCACAATCGGTATGTCCTCTTTATGGCAGTCTGCACATAACCTCAGCATGCTCAGATGGACCCACTTGAAGATTGTCTACTTCCTAAGTCCACTGATCCAGTTGTGCCAGCAATTTCCACAGGCTCTGTGTCCTGTAAATTGTACCAGTTTTTGTATGTTCCAGTGGCCTTTCCTGCCCGGCTGGGGATTTTTCCAGTGTGTGCTTGGCCACTTCCACGATCTGTGTATGTAACTACTTGTCCAGTTTTCATGTTCAGTTCTTCCCAAGTAGTATTTGAGTGTGTTGATGTGTGAGGGGGCTCATTGTTACCCTTAGAATCTTCATCATTTGAGGGTGCCTCTTCCTCACTTTTCAACATTTTCAATGTTATTTTCATTGAGTCCGGTTTCTGGTAATGTGGCATTTTCAGTTCCCATCAACTGATTGTTTCTTTCTCTCAGCATACCTTGGGAGCCATCAACCTTTCGAAGTCTGGATTGATGTACACGAACATAAGTGCCCCCGTGGCGAACAAATATCACCACACCATCCTGGCCGATGACCACACCTGGCCCTTTCCACTCTGTAGAATCCACCCGTTTGTAGTAAACCTTATCCCGTTTCATATTGGTCATCAGTGGGTCGCAGTTGTTTACGAAGGGCTCTTCGAATCCTCTCAGAGCATTCTGCTTCTGTGAATGCTCTCCTTGTAGCATGTAATGCTGAGATGTGCTGGGCTATCCAAGTAGCCACACTAGTCCCTTCTCGAGCTGGCGGCATAGATTTTGGTTCTGCCCGAACACTAGCTGGTGGGGACTGTAGCTATGCCCATTGTGCATTGAGTTTTTTGCCATCATGGCCCAGTCTAGGGCTGTCTTTCAGTCACATCCGTTGTCTCTCTTTACTTTCAACAGGATTTCAGTGAGGGTTTGATTATGCCTTTCTAAGAGTCCATTGCTCCATGGACTATAAGCTCCAGTCATTTTCACTTCAATGTTAAAGTTTTCAGCTATGTCTCTCATTTCTTCATTGTTGAATTCACCCCCATTGTCAGTGAATAGTCTGCATGGAGGACCATGAACACTTATCCAGAAGTGAATAAAGTGCTTCACTATCTCTTATCTCCTGGTCTTGCACTTTTTATGTCCTTCATTTTCAGTAACTCATCTTGTGTTAGTTGACTGACATAATGATCAAGCCATTTTTCGCCACACACTGTTCTAGTGCAAGCTGTGTCAATCACAGCAGATCCCAAAGACTCCACCATGAAAATCTCTGCGTCAGACAATGTGTCTTTAGACAATAAAGTACTGTTGCATTCTTCAACCTCTGTTTGTCTTTCATCTTCTGTTAGTTTAGCATGTTCATTTTGTGGGGGCAGTCCTTTGCCCAGTGATATATGCTTTGGCAGACTAGACATCTCGTTCTCCTCCCGTATCTGTCAAGCGGATTGGTACCTTGAACAGCTGTTTGATGTTTCAGGTTTGATCTACTTTCTCTCCTGCCGGGAAACTTTGTGTAGTAGGCAGCGTCAGTTGCATCTCCGCTCACCTGTGGCTTAGTATCGCCAAATATCCTCTTCAGAGCGGCCTTCATGTTGTCAAATGTGAGGATGGGACAAGCGGTAAGCGCCAGCGTTTCCTCTTCTGCTCACCACCCGACCCAGTGGCCAAACCTGCCACTGCGTCACACATGTCACATGCAGGTGTAAGTGGTGCATACTATGTCACATTCAGGTGTAGGTAGGGTGTACCATGTCACATTCAGGTGTAGGTGGCGCATACCATGTCACACTGAAGTGCAGGTGGGGTGTACCATGTCTCTTTCAGGTGTAGTTTGGAAGTACCATATCACATTCAGGTGTAGGTTGGGTGTACCATGTCACATTCAGGTGTAGTTGGGAAGTACCATGTCACATTCAGGTGTAGGTGGGGCGTACTATGTCACATTCAGGTGTGGATGGCACATACCATGTCACAGTGAGGTGTAGGTGGGGTGTACCATGTCACAATCAGGTGTAGGTGGGGTGTACCATGTCACATTCAGGTGTAGTTGGGAGGTGAAACAGGGTGCCACACAGTAAAACAGGGTGCCATTTTAGGACCAATTGCTCTTGGAAAACTGGTTTGACAGTTCTTGTTTGTAAAAGGCATAAACACATCTCTCTTAGGCATTACATATCCATGACTTCAGTTGCCTTTATCTTCACACAAAGAACAAGCTCTGCCTAACCCACAGGACCAGGATGTATCAGTGTAAATGCACTAACATACGCAATATAAGCATTATACACAGAATTGTCCCCGCACAACTGTAACCTTTAACGTTAGGATTCCAGACTCTGGTGTTAGGGTCTTTTCCCATGCTGTTGAGAGAGGGTGCATCGGTGATGATGTTTCTTGAAAGGTTTGAGTCGTGTTATCCAGTATTTGAAGATACAGTTAAACAAGAGGCATGTGTAATCAAGTCTCATTATAAGGAAGTGAAAATTTCTTGAACAATTATCAACTTTTTGTTTCACGCCCCAAAGGCTATTTCATTGGTTAATTATATGGTTAGGTACGTTTTACCACAGGTTCACTGTTTGATATAAGTATGAGTGACCCAACCTACCCCAAAACACCCCAGCCCCACAAACCCCCCAACCCCCAGATTGAGCTTCTCTAAAACATTTTAATACACTCTTCTTATGTATTTTTTCTTAATTCACTGTTTCTTTCTGTCAGATATCTGATTCCTCACAAACCTCTTTGCAGGGTCCAGCAGTCAGCAGAGTCCAGCTGTCTGGAACAGGAGAGTCCAGAGAGGAGAGAGCAGTGTATGGATGTAAACCCCACAAACAAGGTGTGATATCTCTTTATCTATGTATTAATCATCATGGGGTTTGGCTTGGAGAATACTCTTTATTTCACCTCTCTTTTCAGGCTCATAACAATTAGAATGACTAACCTCTCACTCTGATATTGTGTAACTCACTCAATTCAAAGGTTCAATTGAAGATCTCTGCTAAAAACCACTAATTCTGATGAATCACAATCTCACACAGATTACAGTAAAGGTTATGTCAGTAAAGTAACTCCCAGCAGCCCTGTTACTGGCTATGGCAGGAAGTCCACATTGGTAATGTAACAGCTGCTATGGGACTCAAACACCCAGCAGCATTGTTCATGGCTTTGACCTAGACAGTCACTTAGAGATAGCAAACCAAAAACACAGACACTAAACACACTTGCTGGTAAGTACTAGCACAGCGCCGTCTTTTAGAAAGCCAGAGGAGTAAAATAACAAGTGACTAGCCGTATAAAGAGGGACTTAATGCAATGTTTGTATCAGTACCATCATTACTCCTTTTCAATTGTTTCAAAAACGTGAGTGGAGCAATTAAAATGGTAAAACTGCTTAGCTGACTATCATGCAATCATTTGACATTGAACAACAGCCGTAGATGGAAACCTTACTGGTATCAGATTAACTAGATACATCCTTCCTCTAGCACAGAACTAGATAAAGGGATCTGAATGTATCACTCAGTGCTACTGGAACTGAGCAGCATTAATGATGTTCACTTCATAGTGTGCTCTGAATGAACCATTTGTGCTCCCTTTCCCTATAGGCACTTCACAGAGTTCCTGCAAAGGGTCCATGCACACAGGGTGTAGGGTGCAGGGAACACATTCACAGGGTATAGGCTGCAGGGTGTAATGAACACACTTCACAGGGTGTAGGGTGCAGGGAACACACTCTCAGGTTGTAGGGTGCAGGGAACACGCTCACAGGGTGTAGGGTGTAAAGAACACACTCACAGGGTGTAGGGTGTAAGGAACACACTCATGGGGTGTAGGTTGTAGGGAACACACTCACAGGGTGTAGGATGCAGGGAACACACTCACAGGGTGTAGGTTACAGGGAACACACTCCTTGTTGGAGCACAACACAAGAATAAACACAGAGCTGGAATGTGGTTTCAGCCAATCATCCAGGACCAGATTCATCCCTTTTATCATGAGCATTTTAAATGTTACTTCAGCCTTTTCTGGGGCATAAAAAATTCCTGGGACTGAAAAATGGCGAGCATTTGGGAACCTGAGAATCTGCAGCGGACATGGAGAGCACAGTTTGTCTTGCATAATGATATGCAGCAGTCTATTTATCCAGATACACAAAACAATTCAGTTACTCACAAAGCATGATTAATCTGAACTACTGCCTCTACAAAGTCATCAATCAGAAGCAAAACCTGAACTTCAAAGAACTGGAGTGAATTCTCGCTCATCTCTTTATGTGTTTATTTCAGCCTCTCTGATACAGCACACCTCTTCATGTTTTTATTTCAGACATTCTGATACAGCACTCCTCTTCATGTGTTTATTTCAGTCTCTCTGATACAGCACTCCTCTTCATGTGTTTATTTAAGTCTCTCCAGCGCATCCTGATGAAGCTGAGGAAGGAGGAGTTGAAACAGTTTCAGAGCCATCTGAGTCAGGATTACCCAGAATGCACTGAGAGACAACAGGAGGACCTTGAGGCCCTGCATGTAGTTGAGAAGATGCTGGAGACCTGTGGCAGTGAGAGATCTCTGAAGATCACACTCCACATCCTGAGGAACATAAAGCAGAAGGATCTCGCCGACTCACTGGAGAGAGATGAGCAGAAGAGTAAGACACTATTTTGTGTAAATCAGTCATTAACATATCCATATTAGCAACTGCAAACAAGCCACTAAAGAGTGAATGTGTTTGTGCTGTGACTATTCTTTAGTAAACCTGGCCCTGAGAGAGATGTGCAACACACAGGCCCCTTATGTAAGGATATAAATGTTGGAAAAAAGCTTATGAATACAGATTTAGAAAGCTGTGGCAGAATCAGTTTTTTATTCCCTTTAAAGGAGTGGATGCATCACACATCCTTATTTTTCCATGTTTGTTAGTGCAGGTTTTCTGCCTCTGCTTTTCTGTATCTCTTATTCCCTTAGAGTGGTGTCAAATGAGCACCACAGGCAGGTGCAGTTCTTCATAAAGTGGCTGTAGTGCTCATTTAACACCAGAATAATGGATATGTTAAAATAATAGTAAGAGAGCACATGCCAGATAACACAGAAAAATATGACTGTGCCAAACAGACTGTATTTTAGTGTTCTGTTCCAACATCTGAAAAGCATTTTTAGCATTTCAGCATAACAAGAATAATACATCATTCCACCAACAGCCACCAAATGAAACTCAATTTATGATATTTTTACTGTTAATAAGATATTAGAATTGTGTGATCTTAACATATGTAGAAAAAGTTCTGAAATTTCATCTAAACTGAGTGGCCCTCTGCACCAGGTTGTGAAGCTGCCTATACAGTTTAGAGCAGATATACCTGATTATTTATACTGCTATGATGGGTTTATATATACATATGGATCTAGTATTATCTGTCTGTACATGTTCACATAATCTCATAGATTCACTCAATCTCTTCATCTCATTTCACGTTGGTAAAACCTTATGCTCGATAGTTCCACTGCTCTGGTGTGTCTTCATGAACAAGGCAGAATCTGTTTCTGTTCACCATTTGTGCAGATTGTTGGAGTGATGTGTAACACACTGTGTGACAGACTTGTGTAAAATATTGTGTCAAGGGGAAAAGTTTATAACAATTTTTTCAACTGATTATTTTTTTAATATAAGTAAATTATCTGTCATGTTTCTTCTTCTCAGGAAAAAAACTCACAAGAGCCCAGCAGACACTGAAATCTGATCTGAAGAAGAAGTTTGAATGTATATTTGAAGGTTTGGTACAGAAGGGCCACCCAACCCTCCTCAATGAGATCTATACAGAGCTCTACATCACAGAGGGGGGAGGTGGGGGGGTCAATAATGAACATGAGGTCAGACAGATTGAGGCAGCATCCAAGAGACAAACCACACAGGAGACTGCAATCCTCTGCAATGACATCTTTAAACCTTTACCTGGACAGGAGAAACACATCAGAACTGTGCTTACAAAGGGCATCGCTGGCATTGGGAAAACTGTCTCTGTGCAGAAGTTCATTCTGGACTGGGCAGAAGGAAAAGCCAATCAGGACATTAATTTAATCTTCACTCTTCCTTTCCGAGACCTGAACCTAAAGAAGGAGAGAGAATTCAGTCTGATGCAACTCCTCCAGCACTACTTTCCACAGCTGAAAGAGATTGAAAGTGTTGAACATGATGAAGTCAAAGTTGTGTTCATCTTTGATGGTCTGGATGAGTGTCGACTTCCTCTAGATTTCCAGAACAATGAGATCTGCTGGGATGTAACAGAGTCAGCATCAGTGGACGTGCTGCTGACCAACCTCATTAAGGGAATCTGCTTCCCTCTGCTCTCTCCTCTGGATCACCTCCCGACCAGCAGCAGCCAATCAGATCCCTCCTGAGTGTGTCCACCAGGTGACAGAGGTACGAGGGTTCAATGACCCACAGAAGGAGGAGTACTTCAGGAAGAGAATCAGAGATCAGAACCTGGCCAGCAGAATTATCTCACACATAAAGTCATCCAGGAGTCTCTACATCATGTGTCACATTCCAGTCTTCTGCTGGATTTCTGCTACAGTTCTGGAGACATTGTTGGGTAAAGCAGACAGTGGAGAACTGCCCAGAACTCTGACTGAAATGTACACACACTTCCTGCTCATTCAGACCAATGTGAAGAATCAGAAGTATCATGGCACCAATGAGACAAACCCAAAGAAGATCTCAGCATCAGATGCAGAAATGATCTTGAAACTGGGGAAGCTGGCTTTTCTACAGCTGCAAAAGGGCAATCTGATATTCTATGAAGAGGACCTGAGAGAGAGTGGCATTGATGTCAGTGAAGCTTCAGTGTACTCTGGGGTGTGCACAGAAATCTTTAAAGAGGAGTCTGGGTTGCATCAGGAGAAAGTCTACTGCTTTGTGCATCTGAGCATTCAGGAGTTTCTGGCTGCCTTGTTTGTGTTTCATTCATGTGTAAATGAGAACAGGAATGCACTCAGACCAGAAACTTACAGGAGCACACAGCTGTCTGAGGTACACAGGAGTGCAGTGGATCAGGCCTTACAGAGTAAGAATGGACACCTGGACCTTTTCCTCCGATTCCTTCTGGGCCTCTCACTGGACTCCACTCAGACTCTCTCAGGAAAACTACTGACACAGACAGGATTTAAATCACTCATGCACTCCATCAGAAAACTATTTACACAAACAGAAAGTAAATCAGAGAGCATTAAAGAAACAGTCCAGTACATCAAGCAGAAGATCAGAGAAGAGTCTTCAGCAGAGAGGACCATCAATCTGTTCCACTGTCTGAATGAACTGAATGACAACTCTCTTGTGGAGGAAATCCAGACTTCCCTGAGATCAGGAAGACTTTCTGATAAAAAGCTGGAACCACACCAATGCTCAGCTCTGGCCTTTGTGTTTCTGATGTCAGAGGAGATCCTGGATGAGTTTGACTTGAAGATGTACAACACATCAGCAGCAGGTCAGCAGAGACTCGTACCAGTAGTGAGGAACTGCAGGAAGGCCAAGTGAGTACTGTTACATCATTCATAATGCAGATGATTGACACTGAAATTTGCATAAACAGTTTATAATTGTGTGAGAATAAAGTGCATGAACATAACTCACCTATATCATGAGCAAAAGCCTGTTAATGAATTATATTTCAGAATGTAATTTTTTTTTATTCCATTTTCATCTACCCCAACGTGTATGTAGTGAAGAAACACCAACGGTAAAATACTGTAATCTGCATGTGATATTTTAGTTTAACAATTGGCGATGTCGGATGCAGAAAATAATCCACAATTTGAAATTCATTCAATAGAATTTTTATAATTCCATCTTAAGTGTCAAACCTCACTGCAATGTAGGTCTTCCTCATCTCCACAGAATCCTCTCTGAATTTGGAATTTCACTCTGCCTAATGCAGAGGGGTGGGGTTTGACCTGGCCCAGCCATTTCCTGACCCCTGTACAAACTCTGCCCTCTTCTAGAACCCTCCTGGTGTCAGATTTGAACTAAACAAACCATGTTACAGCACTGAGGTCCTATACGGCTTCCTTATAGTGCTGCACAGTGACCAGTTTGTTCTCCATCTCAGACAGGGGCTCAGTGGTGAAATTACTGAGGGACTCTTATCCTTCCCCTCTCTATAGAGGTTCCAGAACCTCTCCAGGGCATTAGCATTCTAAAGCTAACCTCAAAGATGTCAGTGGGGCCTGGAACCTTCACCTCCAAACAGGTCATGCTGTGCATTTTGGTCTCTGTCTGTGGAGGATGGGTGGGGTGTTGTGCCATCCTTGTTGTTCTGTCCACTGGCTCTGTCATGCCAAATTTGATCTGCCTGGGAAATTTGATCCGGCCTGATGCAACAATGGGTTCTGAACAGCTGATATAGCGTCTCCAATGAAAAACAAAAAAAGTCAAAGGCAAATACATATTTTACAAAGGGGCATGCTTTGTAAGTATTAGTGATTAAAGTCTCTGGTGAAATTATAGTGACAAGCAAACGATCGTGGTGAACCTTAAGATTCAACCTGGTGGGCGTACAAATTCATGATTCAAATTACTGGTCACTCCTGAATGCTGGCCAGGGTGCATATTTACTTACACAAACATAAACAGTAAATGCAGCGATCAGACCAGCTTTCCTGTGGTCATCTTTATTATGAAAGCCAAATAGTCCAATATTACAGTAAAAAGAATCATTCTGTCCATTGAAAATACACCGTGATCCAGTGGTGTTCACCAGCTCGCAGTTTTAATAGCTTTACGTTTCTCTGAAGCAAAGATTATTTCTGTCTGCCTTTCCAATGGTTCTATTTTAAAGTTTTTTTTATTTTGAGATTGAACGACAGATACCATTTTCTGTCATTATCAGCTACTGGTTATCTTCACATGAGTATTTAAGGTATCTGTATGTGCTGTAGGTTTGATCTTTGAAAAATTAAACAAGCTAGCGATAATGCAGGCCAGGCAACACTGTCAGACACAACTTCGTAACTTGTCACACAGTTGTATTAGGTGTCAGCTTCAATGTAGTTACCATCATCTTCAATACATCCTCATTTGTAGTAAAAATCTCAAAACGGCACTAACATGATTTAACTCTGCTCTCTTCGTGAGGTGGCGTAAATCCCTCTGAGGTATGGTGTTGCAAAATTGAGAGCGATTTAATTTCCTAACACTCTAAACTTTACAGCATCCCTGCGTTGTTGTAGCAACGGACGCGATGTCCGCTGTTCAGAACCCATTGTTGCGTCAGGCCGGATCAAATTTCCTGGACAGATCAAATTTCGCATGACAGCTCCTCTGTTGTCAGCTGGATGCCCGATGCTCCTTGCAGCTCTTTCGGCGATGGTTGTGGAGTTGGACTTGGTGGCGATGCCATCTTCCTCACAAGGTCCTCATGAGATGAACAGTGTTGATATCTGCAGGAGACTCAAGTACAATACAAACACAGCTTGCAAAACCAACATTACAAGATTATTTCATCTTTCACCACTAGGAGTAAGCAAAGGGTCTATGCTATTCTGGCTAAAAGGACACATCTAAAACTGTGACTCACAGTCGAGATAATGATGGTATATTCTGTTATGCAGTCCTGTCTTTAAATATGATCACATCGTGTGAAGCTGTTCTCTACACACAGAATGTATCTGATGCCCAGTCATTTGATTGAGTTAAGAACTGTTAGCTGTGTTAGCTGATGACATGCTCATGTATTTGACCTGTGTTTAGACACTCACCACCAGGGTGCTGCTCACTCTCTCAAAAGCATATTGATTCTTTGGAGTTTCAGAAATGATCACTCTGGGAAACTAAAAATCCCACAGTTATGGAATTACACATTTTACAAAATTGTTTTAAAAATAGTTTTTTATTGCTTGTGAATTAGTGAATCGTGTTCAAATGTCTATGTCTCAAATACTCAGACATAATTTAACTTAGATGCTGCCCCTGTCAGGAGGATCATGTCATCCACCCACGACCAACACCCCACCTGCCTGTCCCTCCCATACCCCCACCTGAGTCTGTCCAACCCAATCCAACTCACCCCAACCCTAGAAAGCCCCTCCCATCCTGCCCCCCACATATACAGTGAGGGAAATACTAGGGAAAGAGATGGAGAGACTTTGGAAAAAAAGAAAAAGAGATAAGAAAGAATGAGAAATATGATATTCAATACAGGAAACTCTAGAGGTCATATATTTTTTTTTAATTTAGCTTTTTACATCTTTCATATTTTTTGATATCATAAATATTTAATTGTATTGTCTTACAGAATAAAAGAAAATATCAGTACATGCATGATATTTGCCCAGCAGTATAAATAAATTCAGAATAAATGTGATAGGTCCAGCTACTCTCTCTTCTCACAATATAGCAGAAGTGTCACGCACCAGTGCGCTCCCAGCAGGCGGCGCACAGTATACGCCTCCAACCCATCAACAAGGCGAGGGGGTGGAGGAGACTTAAGAGGGGGTCTGAAGGGGCTGTGGGAGACGGGCTTGATGCGGGAAACGTGGAAGGTAGGATGAATCTGGCGAAGAAGAGGAGGCAACTGGAGATGCACAGCAGCGGGGCTTATGACTTTAGCAATGGGGAAGGGGCCCTTGAGCGATGTCGGTCCGCCGCTCTTTTGATGCGAGCGGAAGCCCGCAGAAGTGCCGTCCCAGTTCTTCTCCAGGTGAGACGGCAGCCCGGGACAAATCTTGACAAATGCACGCCCACCTCGTCCTCCAGAGCAGGAAGCAACGGAGGTTGGTAACCAAGGAAGCACTGGAACGGAGACAGACAAGTAGGGGAAGAAGGGAGAGAGTTAATGGAATACTCAACCCAAGGGAGCTGGCGACTCCAGGAGGTGGAATCCCTGGAAACAAGGACTGCAGGACCGTCTCCAGCTGCTGATTAACTCACTCCATCTGGCCATTGGTCTGAGGATGGAACCCCAAGGACAAATTAGCAGAACCTCCCAACAACCTGCAAAAAGCCATCCAGAAATGGGACGTAAATTGGGGCACTCTATCTGTGGCCTAGGGTAGGCCGTCAAGGGGTTCAGGCTGGCTAGACGCAACAGGGAAAAAACTGGCTCCGCCGCAGATATTGCAAGATGTTTTATTTACAGTGCTCCAAACCAACAAAAGTGCAAAAGTGAAATGTGAAAAAAATGAGTGTTAAATAGATATATATACAGTGTGAAAGAAATATATACAATAGAAAAAAAAATACAATACAAACAAATCCTCTTCAAAACACAGCTACTCTCTGATTATCGTTACACACACTCCTCTCTCCTCCATGAGGACTGAAACCTGGGGCTTTTTAAAGGTTAAGCCCCTCCCCCTAGGATCATACCAGCTGCTCGTTTTAAACTATACAATTAAAACAGCACTACTAACCAAACCTGGTGGAATCGTCAACATTCCCATTATACACATTATTATAGTTATTGACGTGACAAATACATTTCTTTATTTGCGGTTATTTTCCCTTTTTATTGCCGTACACGATTAACGTTGGTGTCGCCCATCCTTGCACGACACCACGCATGTGCAACTTAGGACAGGCACTACTAAGCCAGCCCGAGTTGCGGCGCCTCTGTTTAGGCCCTAACACTTCACCCGGAAGCAGAACATTTCGGTGGTCGCCTCAAACATCCCCAAACAAACAGAGAAGACGGGAGACAGAGAAGACGGCAAGCAATTCAACAAAGCACCGAAACACAAAGCAAAGCGCGCTACAAACGATAGGTACAATAAAGACATAACCCAGACATTCACGTGTGTGTGTGTTTTTGCGATGTTAGATATTATTGTTAAGGGGTGAAGTTGTAGGTGAATGTGTTTGTGTGTTTGAACCGGGCAACAGGCAGCTAGCCTGGTTATTTAACTAGGCTAGGCGGTGATGTAACTGTTTATATCCCGGTCCATTGCTGGCCACCAAAACCGCTGACAAATAAGAGCCTTTGTGCGCCTGGCTCCAGGATGACATGCCAGCCGGGAGGAGTGTCCCCACTGCAGGACCTGGAAACTGACAGTCTGGGGAACAAAAAGACGGTTAGTGGGGCAGGAACTAGGACTGGAGTTATCCTGAAGAGCCACCTGAACCATGGACTCAATGTTCCAACGTGCCGCTGCCAATCAGCACCGGTCAGGCAGAATGGTGCACCCCTCTGAGATGGCTTCAGGAGAGGGAAAAAGACGAGAAAGCGCGTCTGGCTTAGCATTCTTGGACCCCGGCTGATAAGACAGAGAAAATTCCAAATTCTTATGATTGGTCCAAACCAGAAATGGCAACTTAGCCCCCTCCAGCCAGTGTCTCCACTCTTCAAGCGCCAGCTTGACAGCCAGTAGCTCCCTATCACCGATGTCGTAGTTGCGCTCCGAAGCAGAGAGTCTATGGGAAAAGAAGGCACAGGGATGAAGTTTGTTATCCTGTTCGGATACCGGAGAGAGGACAGCTCCTACCCCTACATCCAAAGCATCGACCTTCCACCATGAACTGGCAAGCAGGGTCGGGCTGGATGAGTATGGGAGCCGAAGTGAAGCGTTTCTTGAGCTTGCGGAAAGTCCAGGAGGGTCCAGGAAAACCTTCTGAGGGAGGAAGTAAGCGTAGTTAGAGGTGCCGCTATCAGACTGAAGTTGCGGATAAAACGCCAATAGAAATGGGCAAACCCCAGAAATCTCTGCAACTCTCGAAGGGAAGAGGGCTACGGCCGGTTCACTACCGCCTGGACCTTGTGATCTTCCATCCAGATACCCTCAGCAGTGATGATATACCCCAGGAAGGAAACCCTCTTCTGGTTAAACTTGCATTCCTCCGCCTTCACGAATAGATGGTTCTCTAACAGCCTCTGCAGTACCAGGCGGACGTGGCGAGAGTGTTCGGCTGGCGACCGGGAAAAAATCAGGATGTGATCCAGGTAGACGTAAACGAATCTGCCCAGCATGTCCAACAGTACGTCATTCACCAGTGTCTGAAACACAGCTGGAGCACTGGTCAAACCAAAAGGCATAACTAAATATTCATAGTGGCCCATAGGGGTATTGAAGGCTGTCTTCCACTCATCCCCTTCTCTGATTCGGACTAGGTGGTACGCATTACGAAAATCCAGCTTAGTGAAGACAGTAGCTCCCTGCAGGGACTCAAAAGCAGAAGACATTCTTTACCGTAATGTTGTTTAACCCCTGGGAGTCAATACAGGGCTGCAGCGTGCCATCCTTCTTGCCGACAAAGAAGAACCCAGCTCCCGCTGGGGAAGAGGAGGGACGGAGAATGCCTGCAGCCAGCGACTCCTGGATGTATTTGTTCATAGCCGTTACCTCAGGAGGGGATCGGGAGAATAGGCACCCCCGTGGAGGCGTAGTACCAGGCAGCAGGTCGATAGCGCAGCCATAGGACCGATGAGGAGGTAGGGCGCCGGCTCGGGACTTGCTGAAAACCGCCTTGAGGTCCAAATACTCCGCAGGAACACCCGTAAGTTCCGGAAACTCCTCGGTCTGCCTGGTGACAGGGAAAGGAACCTGGGCATCTCTGAGACAGTAGGTTAGGCAAAACGGACTCCACGCCATGATACTGTTATTCGTCCAATTTATTCATGGGTTGTGCTGACTGAGCCAGGGGTGTCCAAGGACAATCTGCGCTTGGGGGGTTTCAAAAACAAATAGAGTAAGAGTCTCCTGGTGATTACCGGATATGAGAAGACTCACCGGTTGCGTCACGTCAGTAATGCAGACCAAGGAGGCACCTGTGATGGCGAGCACCTCCAGGGGGGTCTGCAGAGGATCCATAGACAGGCCGAGCTGGATGACTAAGGCTGCGTCAATAAAGTTCCCATCTGCTCCCGAGTCAATAAGAACTGAGACAGCCTGGGTAAAACTGTTAGCAGAAAGAACAGCTGATAACAGGGGTCTGGCAATAGGGGAGTTAAGCAAAAGGGTTACGCTCACCTGTATCTCCCCCACTACGGGTGAGCACTGGCTTTTAAAGGACAGCTGGATACAAAATGTCCAAGATTGCCACAGTAGAGACAAGACTGGGTGCAAATTCTTCTCTGCCTCTCTGCCGGGAACAGTCGAGCTGCATGGGTTCCGGTGCAGGTAGATGGGGGGTTGAGGAAGGACCTGACAGCTCCCCAGCCTGACATGGTGTGTGGTAGCCTCTCTCTTGTCGCTCCCGTCGTCGAGCCGACAGGCGACCATCAATCCGGATGGCTAGTTCCTCCAGGGCGTCAAAACCAGGGGGTAGGTCATGGGTGATGAGCTCGTCCTTAACTTCATCCACCAAGTCATGCAGAAATGCGTCGTACTGGGCCTCGTCGTTCCATCCAGTGGATGCCGCCACTGTACAGAAGTCGATGGAGTTGTCCAAGACGGTGGCTCTCCCCTGGCGTATCCTCAACATCTCTTGAGCGGCCTCGTATCCATGTTGGGAGCGGTCAAAGACCCTCCTCATCTCGTCACAGAAATTGGAAACAGATGAGCAAGCGGGCGAGTGTGCGTTCCACACAGCAGTACCCCACTCCCTGGCCCTTCTGGTAGGTAGGGTGATTATGTAGGCAATCTTGGCCTAGTCGGTAGGAAATGTGGTGGGCTGTAGCTCAAAAATCAGGGAGCATTAAGATAGAAATGAGCAACAGGTTCCGGGTTCGCCGGCATAGGGCTCTGGGGAAGGCAACCACGGCTATCTGACAGGGGGAGTGGAGGAGGGTGGAGGGGCAGGGGCTGATTCAGTAGCCGGGTTTTCTCGGGTTAACTGGAGCTGCTGGAACTGGGTGGCGAGCTTGTTTATGCTGGTGGAAAAAGTTTCCAGCATCGAGTTCACTGACTCAAGTTGAGACTGGTGTCTGCTCAACACATTACCCTGCCGGTCTAGCATTGCTAGAATCTGGCTGCTCTCTGCTGGTCCATAATTGGCGAGTTTGTGCTGTCACGTACCAGCAAGGACCCAAACGCAAAAAAGTACAGTGAAGGGATTTATTGGGGCAGAATCCAAAACCGTAGTCAAACAGGCAGAAGTCAAAACAAAACCAGGAAGGCTCGGCAACAGTACAAAGACTCAGTCCAGTCGGGAGGTCAGAAGGCAGGCAAGGGTTAGGCAATGGGAAGGCACTGCAAAAACGGGAAAACCGAAAGAACAGGTAATATTGGGCAGACTAGCAGGAAAAGAAGACTCGTTGCGTGCACAGTGAACAGACATCTGAGACGAACTCGCAGCAAGCAACCGAACGAACAGAGAATAAATACACAAGACTTAACAAGCAAACAAGACACAGGTGCACAACAGGGCAGGTGAAACAGATAATCAAAGCAGGTAACGAGAAGGGCGGGGGAACACATTAACCAGGAAAAACAAACACACATGGACAGGGAACGATAAAAACACAAAAACTACAGAACAAAACCGACAGAGGAAACAAGAAACCAAAACACAAGTTACACAGCGTTACTGACAAGAAGAGACCATAGAATGGCAGTTTTGGGTCATATTGTTTCTGGTTGAAACTAGGTGGTCAGTTATCTATGGAAGTCATATATACAGACAACCCTCGTTTGTTCGGACTAATACAGACTGGGCCATGTCCGGACATTGAAAAAGTCCGGACATTGAAAATTGAGTACTGTACAGTACTGTACAGTAAACAGCCTATATTGTCTCGCACAAATACTCCTAGGCTAAAATATGGTACAATATGCATATACAGTATACATGAGAGAGCCACCTATCGGTCAAAGTTGTCATTCTTCGGACAGACACGGCCGCATCGGACAATCGTCCGGACCCCGGACGTTGTCCGGACAATTGAAAGTCCGGGGAAGTGAAGTCCGAAGAAGCGGGGGTCGACTGTATACACACAAACACACACACACACAAAGTATGCAGAATGCTTACTATACAGTAGGTGTGGCTGAATTGTGTTAAAAACAACACCTCTGTTAGTTTTATAGGCAAATTGCATTGGGTCGAGTAAACCCTCCACTTTGCTGTCTAGCTTTTACTTGACCAAGCCGGGTCAAGTAAAAGCTAGACAAGTAGCCAAATGTAGCTTCATGTCATTTGACAATTAAAGTTACAATTTTTGTTTTTTCTCCAACCGTGTGAATCATCCATGCTGTTGTTTTGCGCATGTCTACTGTGGGGGGCCCTAGTTGGTGACGTCTTTGTGCTGATGTAGTTCCATCGGGGAGGTGTAAAGATTACGGCCCGAATGACCACATAGTGTTTAGTAAAATTACTTGCCAAGCTGTGAGATTTCCATGAGATTTTTTAAAATCAAGATACCATTTAAATTTAGTTCAGGTATTATGTTGTTGCTCCAATTTTAAAACAGTAATTACAATATGTTCACCTTCTGCCAGCCATTTATAGCTTGTCCTTATGAAACTCCTTTGGCTTTATAGATGCACTGTTGACTCACCTTGCTTTTCAAATTTCAAGCTAATTTAGTTCAGTTTTCTTCTGGTTTATATGCATTGTATGTACTTCAAAATGCAATAATATTTATGATCAATTCATTTTCCTCCCTTTGGGACCATTTGATCAGGGTTCCTGAGTCTTAAAATGCTGGTTGGGTCAAACATAGACATCATGTTGGCTAAGGAGGTGTGATTAGAGTTTTGTTGGGGCCTGTCATAAATCAAGGTCATAAATCCATGTAATTCTGGGCTGGTTTAAAATCCCCACCAAATTAAATGTTCAGAATAGCATTGATTTCTCAGAATTCATTATGAATAGCATCTAGGAAATAATTATTTCTCTTATTTTGGCTGTAACCATAAATATTCCCAGACAAATAAATAATTCCAAAACTGACCATCTGTAGTGACAACTGCTAAGTCATAATGACCTGCAGGGTTGAGATGAGATAAAATAACTTACATTTATGTTTTAAAAAAGAAGCTGAGCTGAGTATTGAATTCTTTCAAAAATTCATCGACCATCCTTTGACTGTTGGTGAGATTCTCCAATAATTCGTTCAAGTACGTTTTCAGATGATCCAGCCAATTGTTACAGACAGGCCATTTCTTACTGAGATCTAATGTTGTCCCTTTAAGAATGCCAGGAGATCTTATTAGTCCCAAATGAGCCTGTTATGATGCTATATATTTTTTTTTGTTAAAATAATACATTTCAGATAATAATCTTTCATAATGTTAGGTTTACTGAGTCCCTTAAAAGCACTTCGGCTTGTTTGGATACAATGTTTTACGAGGGTTGACATTGTCTAATTGACGAGAAAGTGGTTTGACTCTGACCCAGAGAGTGATAAGTGAGTGAGTTGGATCGACGCTATTTCCAGTGAGGTTTGTGCGCGCAGTTCGGCGGCGTCTGGTAAATCCTGGAAGCAGATCTCTCAAAACTCATCCACTCCACTCGAATATTGTTTTTTCCCCACGGTTTTGTTTTTCTTCTTCATCCGTAACCAACTAAATTGTGCGACAACGTGACGCTCAGTCCAGTCTGTCGGAATCTTTTAGAAAACGCTGAACAAACCGATTGCTGGGGGAAGCAGACTGTTGCCTTCGTAATTCCAAGACCGGGCTGTCCGTCCCCGGCGTCAAGAGTGAGCTTGCCGCGGAATGAGAAGCTCCGGCGTTGGGTACAAGCGGCGTTGGGTACAAGCGGCGGAGGCAACGTCAGTCCTCTTTTTTTTCTTATTGTATTTAAAGAAGTGGAGTGTATCAGCTTCACGCCACTTAACTCAGCAACCTTATAGCTAGCATTGACGAGTTGAAAGACAACCAGAAAGACTGCCCAGGGAGGCCATGACACTATCAAGCTAGGAATATGTATCCTGTTTTACCAAAAATATTTTGGAATCCACATCAAATGTAAGCTATTTTTCATCATCATTTCCGATTGGAATGCCGGGCTTCTTTCTTTTGACGAGGAAAAGTTTGTTGGAGCTCTCAGTCCAGCAGGCTCCACTCGGACATTGTAGGCGATCACTCCAGTAATAGTGGAGTGCGTGAACTTGACTGCTTGGTGGAAGTCTCTCGTCAAATGGATGTTTTAGAACACAACTGGTAGGCTAAATACTTGGCTACAGTATGAAACATTGATTTGACTGCATGCTGAATTTAAATATGATTATCAAACCTACTTTACTGCTGTCTCATATGACCGTCTATGATTGAGTTTACTTTGTAAAGGTACCAGAGTCAGACATGATGGCGCCATTTTGAGTCCCCATAGATTCACAATTCTAGCTCTGTGGTAAACCCTCATCAATCCAAGTGGGACACAGCACAATATTTTACTCGCAGTTACATTTATCCTAGTTACATAAATCATGTTATGGAACTTGGCACAATTAGGTAAGAGACAATCAAATCTCAACTGAAGTCAACGTAGGCTATGTATCAGGAGGCTAAATTATGGTGACTACAAGATTATAAAGCGAGACCTGTACAAAAACTATGTGAACACAAAGCAAGTTTTTTACTAAAACCTGAAATCCCCAACAGCCAAGTTTATTGGCAATTAGGCTCTCTAGTGGACTCATTTAGTAACTGCAGCAGAGCTTAGAGAGGAGCCAAAGCATTTAGATACAGCAAAACTGTTCTGAACAAAGATCCAGTTTTGTGTGTTATTTCATTTCTGGTTTTATGCAACCAGTTAATGCTACAGCTGTGTTGGTTTTCTTGTAAAACTGAGTGTTATTGTTGTAGAGGTTAATTATTTCCAATTACACTAAAGATGAGTAAACACAACAAAATATGGGAAAACGATGCACAGCCAAAATATTTACTTGCATCTAACCCTAATCACAAAAATTTGACTTTGTGTAAAATTATATTTCAAATGATATAGGGTTACATAGAATTTACTGGCACTTGGCATCGGGTTGTATGTTTGTGAATTGGGTAATTCAGTGGTACAGTGCCACAGAATGAATTTAGGCTAGATATATGACATTGACAGTGAGAGTTTAGTCACACTTAAAAATTTGGGCATTTATACAGACTATACTGAAGTATCAAAGGCTTTCCAGGTACTGGGAAAAATCACTGAATTCCAAAGAATTACTGAGCACTAACATCCAGCATATTATAAGTTTGAGGATAAGGAGACTGTGATACCTTTGGATGCTGAGCACATTGACCCAGAACCTGGTAAATGCTGGACTGTGATGCCAGAACAGGAGCAGGAGATGCCAGGGCCAGTTGAAAGTGGGAAAGTGAAAACAGAATTTGGAAATACTTATATTTCACACCAGTTTATCATTGTTGATTGTATAACTAAATACTAAAAATAAGGACCACAGTAAAATTGTTAATGAGCTTTTCTCGCTGTTGCAACTTTAAGAAATGAATAATGCACTGCTTTACAAGAGCCAAAGAAAAAATGTTTTAAGATGCATTATGTGTAATAAAATAATACGTTTTGTGACACTGAACGGGGAGGATCAGCAAGGTGGGACAGCACAATGAAGCAAAAGCACTCGAGCTCTTCAGTTTGCCAGGCACGAAGCCTGCTTTAATAAGGAAGCAACAAGTAATACAGCCAGCGGCAAAACACAGCCGCAATGAATGGATAAACATAAACGAGCAGTTAAACACAAACAGTGGCGATGGGGCGGTCGGCAGGCAATCTCCTCTGCAACACACGTCCTCGTCTTCGTTAGCCAGAGTCTGTGGAGAGCAAAACACAGCCAGTTCATATGCCCCGAGAGTGGAGACAGACAATCTCCCCGAGCATGGGACCACGGCGACTTTAGTAGTCCCGCAATCACCCTGGAGTAGCGGCAGCTGGGCTGATTGCTGAAGGGTTGCTGGTGTGCCTCGTTGGTGGCTGTCAGCAGCCCAACGCCGCTCTCCAGGGTCCTGCTGCTTCGACTGCATGCCCCGCGCTATCCTGAGTGCTGATCGTGTTTTCCCAGTGGCGGTTTGAGATGACCGTTTGCAGGCAGTGCGGCGCTGGGTGGGGGCAACTCCTCTTGCCCCGCCACAGTTTATAGTTAAACATCAAAAAATGATTTTAGTTTCCTGCTGATGGCTCAGTGATGTGCACTGTTTTGACATTGGTGTTCCTACGTTGGGGTTTTTGTGGTAAAATTCATGAAAATCAATAACTATCAAAAAGTTTTGTCACAGGTCATTTAAAAATGATCACCATCAAAACAGACACACGGCACTGCTGATCAGATGTGAACTAAAACCCCCTTGCTTTCCTGTGACTACTCCTGTGAACCTTTATCTGTGTGATATTGTTTGCTTTTTTACCCTCATGGGAAGGAAATACAAACTTCTCACAACTTGTCAATCTAACTCACTATTCACTCTGAAGGCTGTAATTTGCTTTAATAATGAAATACAGTGTAAAAGGATCTGATAACTCCATCCTTAGCCCTGCAGTCCACACTTGGCTCAGGGGCATAAGTAGGGCCATGAGTGAGGCTTAAAGCCCAGAGTTAGCCTGAAAAAGACTGTGGAAAAGGTAGCCGGGCCATTAGCCCCAAATTCTGACAGAACTGAATAGAGGAAAAGGGGCTAGTTCGGTCAGGAGCACAGCTGTAGAACTGTCAGACTTGAGCAGGACATCTTATTCTCAGGTGTAAAGTGCTGCAGTTGGAGAGTGTAGCACAGACATCTTCCTCAGAGCATTGTAGATCTTACAATCCTCATTATCACTCTTAATCAGTGAGCACTATCAATACTACATTTAAAATATTAAGTGTTAAATATTAACACATCACCTCTTTCTTTCAGACTCAGCAGCTGTGGTCTTACAGAAGAGTCCTGTGAAATTGTGGCCTCAGCTCTCCAGTCATCAAACTCACCCCTGAGAGAGCTGGACCTCAGCTACAATAACCTGGGAGATTCAGGAGTGAAGCTGCTCTGTGCTGGACTGAAGAGTCCAAACTGTAAACTACAGATACTGGGGTGAGTCGTGCTGTGTACTTTGTGACTTTTAGTAAATAGTTAGTGATTATGGCTCCATACGAAGAAACGTGAAACAGCTCCTTCTCTTAATTTACTCCTCTCTCCCCAGCCTTCCTTCCTTTGTCCACATTGGTCCCATCCCTCTCTTCTTACTCCTCTATCACAGCAAAGTAAAGCAGGATAAACCCCTATGAGTCTTAGGGTTGCCAGCCGTGTTGTTCCTGACCAGAATTATCTTGTGTTGAAGTTGAGTGTGAAAGTGGAATTATGTGTGTGTTCTATCCATAGACTAGTGTCGATACAGCAACATGTATTTTATGGTTAAAAACGCTGCTCCCTTCTTTTATGGTCCCTTGCCATGCACCCAGACATGGCCTGAGAGGGACAAATGGACTCCACCCCCTTGTAAATACCCCTGAATCAGTGACCAAAGAGGCAACAGGCTTTTCAAGCATGGCAAGGAGCAGAGCTTTACTCAGAAACTAAAACGAAACACTTATGACAGCCAAAATGGATGTACATTTGGAGTTACCAGTTAAAAGCGGAATTGGGCATGGTACGACCCTCTTTGTTGTTGGTAAGCCCTAAGATGCCCCCAAATGTAGAATCCTTTGATAAACATGCCCAACCACAGGGGGTTATCACCTGTCTCTCTCCCTCTGGCTCCTTCCCCTTCTGGAGCATGTGTGTGTATGTGTGTGTGTGTTTGTGCATGTGAGCAAGTGAGCAAACAGGTTTGCTTCAACTATCCTGGAGTTACTCATTAGAACACCTGCAGAGCCTGCAGCATGTAGGTAGGAGATAGTTTGTCGGATGTGGCGTGCCCTTTTCTTGGTGATCGCATCAGCACTGAAGCTCTAATAATTTGCAGAGCTTTACATGGGGAGAGGGAGATTAGACCCTGATTAGATAGCTATTCTATCATTCCCTGATGAGTATCTTTGTGAATTTTCCCATTTTCTGAGCAATCAATAATTAATTTGAACAACATTCTCCAGGCTCATATTTCAAACATTAGGCAGCACATCATTTCAAGGTGCTTTATTGGCATGACATGGACTGTGTTGCCAAAGCAAATGGTACAGTTAACACAATAACAGAACAATTAACACAGTAACAGGGGAAAGAAAGGAACAAACATGAATGCATACAATGAATGACTATTAACTAAGATACATTTATTATATTCCTGCACTGGTGACAGGTTGCTACATATAGAGCAGCCAGGGAGGCTGTGTGTCCTTCACCCAGTAAGATTGGTAATTGTCTCTCCACAGGGAGTGTTTCAAAATTTGGATATATTCTTTTAAATTTTTCAAAGAAGTCTTTGTGAATGTTTGTGTAATTTGTGCAGTATAGGAGGAAGTGTCGCTCTGTCTCAGCCTCACCTGTCTCACAGTGATCACATATCCTCTCCTCTTTGGGGCGCCAGGTTTGCTTGTGTCTGCCTGTTTCAATGGCCAGGCTGTGATCACTTAGTCTGTATTTGGTTTGGATCTGTCTCTGCTTCATATCTCTGACAGTGGAGAGATATTCTGCCAGTTTGTAATTGCTTAACATAGTGTATCAACATAATTTGTTTTGGAGTTTTGTCATTTTCTTTCAGTGTGCCAAATAAGAATCTTTTGTTTGATTTATTAATTGGCTGATTTTAATTGAAGCAGTGCTGGTCTGAAACATGTCATAGTTAGTATTGTTCGTTATTTGGTTTGTTAGTTTAATGACCAGCTGACTGAGAGGACTTCTGTTAGGACTTAGCTCTTGGGATAGGAAGGCCTTACATTAGAGGGAATTTCGTTTTCTTGCAATTGCATAATCTACCACACTGTTCCCAAGAGCTGAGCTGTAAGTGAACCTTCCAAAGGAGTCCCCTCTGATCCTACCATGAATGGTATACAGACCCAAGGTTTGACAGAGATACACTACCTGTCTACCATTTTTATGAATTACATTGTCGTGGCTGTTTGTGGTTTTTATGACTGGAGTGTGGTACATAGGAACTTGGCCAAAGATGTGTTTGTTTCCTTCAGTGGTGAGGAAGTCAGGGAGAGTACCTGTCCTGGCGTTTAGGTCTCCACAGAGCAGCACACTTCCCTGGGCCTGGAAGTGGCAGATGTCTGTGTGCAGATCATTAAAAATGGATGCATTGAAATAGGGAGAATCCAATGGGGGGTGTAGATTGCACATAGGTACATATCTTTTTCAGATGGAAAGATTTTTTAATTTATTTTTAACCAAAGGTAAGTGTCACCTGTTTTTACTGGGTCAATGAATTTACTTATTTCTTCCTCGTACCACACAATAATTCCTCCAGAATCTCTGCCATGATTTATATGCGAATGTTTAAGAGAAGGGAGAATTATCTCTCTAAAGTTGTGTGGGCATTCTGTGGACACGACACCACAGTTTCACCGAGTAGCACAATATCAACATTTTCCAAACTACTTACAAATTCAGGATCTGTGCTCTTCAGACCAAGTGATGAGGACCACAGACCCTGGATGTTCCAGCTACAGATTCTTCTGTAGTCAAAATGCAAATATAAATGTATCGAAAAATTAAATAAACTACAAACATGAAACTATATATCTAATTGATTTAAAAGGATTTGCTTATGATTGAACATATACATTGTATACTCTCAATTATATTAATTATTATGTATTTATTTATTTATTTATTTACCTATTTTGTACTCACTCCCCTCTAGGTTATTAATTTGTTGCAGATCAAACCCAGCAGGCGGCAGATCTCTCTCATGTCAGAGCCAGCAGCGCTCTGAGTGGCTGCAGCATAGCTGAGTCCAGGCTGTGTGTGCTGGGCTGCAGCATAGCTGAGTCCAGGCTGTGTGTGCTGGGCTGCAGCATAGCTGAGTCCAGGCCGTGTGTGCTGGGCTGCAGCATAGCTGAGTCCAGGCTGTGTGTGCTGGGCTGCAGCATAGCTGAGTCCAGGCTGTGTGTGCTGGGCTGCAGCATAGCTGAGTCCAGGCTGTGTGTGCTGGGCTGCAGCATAGCTGAGTCCAGGCTGTGTGTGCTGGGCTGCAGCATAGCCGAGTCCAGGCTGTGTGTGCTGGGCTGCAGCATAGCTGAGTCCAGGCTGTGTGTGCTGGGCTGCAGCACAGCTGAGTCCAGGCTGTGTGTGCTGGGCTGCAGCATAGCTGGGTCCAGGCTGTGTGTGCTGGGCTGCAGCATAGCTGAGTCCAGGCTGTGTGTGCTGGGCTGCAGCATAGCTGAGTCCAGGCTGTGTGTGCTGGGCTGCAGCATAGCTGAGTCCAGGCTGTGTGTGCTGGGCTGCAGCACAGCTGAGTCCAGGCTGTGTGTGCTGGGCTGCAGCATAGCTGAGTCCAGGCTGTGTGTGCTGGGCTGCAGCATAGCTGAGTCCAGGCTGTGTGTGCTGGGCTGCAGCATAGCTAAATCCAGGGTGTGTGTGCTGGGCTGCGGTGCTGAGTGTTGGGTTGTGGGGGGGTGGCGGGAGCGGGGTGGGCAGCGTGGGCATCCTGCCTCTCCCCTGGTGCTGTGTAGGGCCAGTCCTCCTGGGCACATGAATCCTGTGTGTCCCATGACGGCTGTGCTTGGGTATGGGGCTGGCTAGCTGTCGGCCCAAGGCGGTGTCTCTCAGGTACTTGGCAAATATTTTGACCCCCTGCTCATTTCGATGTACCCGGTCACATAGATGTTGAGCGTTCGGATTGGGGTGGTGGACGAGGTGTACGTTAGCCAGCTGTGAGCAGCCCCTGCTCAGCTGGCTGTTGATGCTGTTTATGGTGTGTTGTGACACGTCAGCACGGGGCAGAAGGGTGGAGATAATAATCTTTGCCCTGGGGAAGCGCTGTGTGGCTCTCTCAGCCACTCCCATCACAGAGGCAGCCACCCCCTCCCACTGAGAGGCCAGGTCATTGGTCCCGGTGTGGATGATGATGGTGCCAGGGTTTCCCAGGATGCTGTCTGAGAGCTGCTGTAGGGCAGACTTAGTCGTGGGGCACCACAGCTTACACACCCTCCTTTCTGGGAACATGCGTCTCATATCCACATGCTTCTGGTTGGAGTCGGTCAGGAAGGCAGTGTTTGTGGATGGGGCCACTGTGTGCATGGGGTGGGCAGTGTGTTTGGGTTTTGCCACGTGATTGGAGGGTGTAGTGTGATTGGAGGGTGTAGTGTGATTAGGGGGTGTAGTGTGATTGGAGGGTGTAGTGTGATTAGGAGGTGAAGTGTAATTGGAGGGTGTAGTGTGATTAGGGGGTGTAGAGTGATTGGAGGGTATAGTGTGATTAGGGGGTGTAGAGTGATTGGAGGGTATAGTGTGATTAGGGAGTGTAGTGTGAGTGATGTGTCTTGGGAAGGAACTGGTCTGTTTTTCCTGGAGGTGGGTGAGGGGGTGCGTGTAGCTTGTTTAGATATTGCCTAAATTGGCCTAAATTGTTACTTGTAGCCATTTGTGTTACTAGCCTGTGCTGAGCTGGCCTGTCAATCAAGCTGCTTTCCAACTGTCAATTTTAAGTGTCACTTTTTACAGTTGGGACACACAGCTAGGTGGCTGATGGTAATGCTACACACTTTAATTCAGTGATGTAATGTAGTTTTTTCCCCTTCAGCTTTATTTTGTTCTCTATCTTTTCTCCTTTTTCATCATAGTGGTTTGCCTTTCTTATTTTATCCCTTTAAATTTAAAAATTAAAAATTTGTAAAGGCTTACCTTTCTTCTGTTTTCTGTTTGTGTTCCCTTTTTTAGTAAATGTCCAAATTCCTTTTTCTTGTTGTGTGTGAATTTCTCCTCTTATTTTCAATCCTTTCTGTTCTTCTTGTTATTTTTTGTTGTTGTTATCCTTTCTCTTTTTTTCCCCTATTCCTGTCCCTTTACTGTTGGTGATTTAGCTCAGCATTTCCAAAGAATTTCCATTTGCTTATTTAAATGTAAAAAAAAAAAAACAATAAAAATGACCTTATAAATAACTGAACTTACGGATTGTCAATAAGTATGTAATATTAGTTTTGTATTTGTGTTTAATTTGTAGTTTAGTTCATTTAATCCATTCTAAAGATGTTTTTTTATCAGGAGCTCATCTTTCTGTGATTCACCCTCCATTCAGAACAAATGTTATTCTTTACCTTTGAGTTTTATATGAATGGAAGTTGTCTTTGTCACATCAGAGAGGCTGAACACATTAGCAAGGCAAACGTTACTCTAACTGTTACTCTTCTACACTGTTAAGATAATATGTGATGCAGCCCACATCATTACAAATGCTGAATCCAAGTGGCCAGGCTCTGTCCATGACTCAGCTTAAATTTTTACAAAAATTACACTGTACCCCCATATGATTATTGGACAGTTTGATGGTGTCCTACTTTGGGACAGAGAGTTCCCCTACCTGCCCTCTCTGATGACCTCTTACCCTGACCCTGAGCCGTCTCTACATGTTATCATATTCTCTTTGTTATACAGTCAACTCCAGAATTATTGGCACCCCTGACTGGAAATGCAGTAAAAATACATTAAAAAAATAACATTATTGAGATAAACTCAAAATGCATAGATGTGAAAAACATTGTAGTTTATGAACATTCCTATTATTCCAAAATCATACATTTATTTAACAAATAAACAAATTCATTAAAAAGAAGGATTCATAATTATTGGGTCTTATACTGTTTGACAAGGTTAAGGCACACATTTGGATGGATTTTGGACCATTCCTCTTTGCAGATCCTTTCAAGATCCTTCACATTCTTGGGTTTGTGCTTATCACCTGCCCTCTTCAGTTTAGCCCACAGATTTTCCATCGGATTGAGGTCTGGTGACTGAGATGGCCATTGCAGAACATTGATTTTGTTGTCCCAGAAATATTTCTGTGTGGATTCGGAGGTGTGCTTTGGGTCATTGTCTTGGTGGAAAGTTCACCTACAGCCAAGTCTCAGCCTTCTGGCAGAGGCAACCAGATTGTCAGCCAAAATTGCCTTATACTTGGTGGAATCCATTGAGCCATCGATCTTTACCAGCGCCCCTGGACCTCTGAGATTAAAACAGCCCCAAAACATCACTGACTCACCACCATGTTTCACCGTGGGTATGAGGTGCCTTTCCTTGTATGCATCTGTTTTTGGATGCCAAACATGCCGATGCTTTATCTGAACAAAACCTTTAATTCTGGTCTTATCTGACCACAGCACCATCTTACAATATTTATTAAAATTATTTTTTGGCAAATTGCAAGCGCTTGCTTCTGTGTCTTGGGGTGAGAAAAGGCTTTATTGCTGCATCCCTTCTAAAAATCATGTGGTTACGGAGGTGGCATCTGATGGTGCTTTTTGAAACCTGGTGACCCCAAGATGCCACCAAGGCCTGCAATTCCTTCACAGTGAATCTTGGGGATTTTTTTGCTTCTCTCACCATCCTCCTCCCTATCCTAGGGGGAGAATGCATTTGCGTCCTTTACCTGTCAGGTTTTCAACTGTTTCATGTTTATTAGATTTTTTCAATAATTGCTCTGACAGTGCTCAGTGGTATATTTACTCCTTTGTGGATCATCTTGTAGCCATTACCAGTCATGAAAGTCTACAACCATCTGTCCCTTTTAAACTGCCATTTTATTTTTGTTTTCTTCATGTTGTTGGATGGCAAGGGTATTTTTTTATGCGTGGTACCTCATTTTTATACCCTAGTGAAACTGGAAGTGATGTAATGATAAAATGTAGTATAACTCTTAGATGAACTTAAATTAGATGAATTTCATTCCAGGCTTAAATTTGGTAGATTTTATTAATGATAATATTTAGGGGTGCCATTAATTGTGAAACTTTGATCTGGAGGAAATTAATTTTTAATTAAATTAATGAATGATTTTGGTTGGCTCAATTGAAACATTAATACACAACAGAAGTTGTTACATGTTGGCATTTTGAGTTTATCTCCATTATGTTCTTATGTATTTTTTGTTGTAATTTTACCACATTTTCAGTCAGTTTTCCTGTGTGTGTTCTGCACATGAGGATAAACGTAGGAGTAAGAGCTGGGAGAGTAAGAGAGGGAACAATGGGTTCTTCCTAGTTTTATAACTTTCTTGCCCATTACATGTTTCTGGGGTTACAGAATTGGCTTCCTGTAACTGAGGATGTCAGGCTGGGGCGGTGCTATAAACATCACTGGTGTTTCCTGTGGAGTGTGTGGAAATGTAGTTCCATTGGCCCTACACCCCCCTTTGGTCTCAGTTTGTGGCTTAAGCCAGTATTGGTATAAGCCAGTATAAGGGTGATTCCTGGCTGTTACCCCCAGGTACCCTTGTGCTGTTCTAACAGAGACTGTTTATCCTAGTGACTGTATCAGGAAATGGGAATGAAGACATAATGATCTCATTTCTACAGTCCATCCTAGTTTGTGTGATATCCTAACCAGGGGATATATGTTAACAGTCTTACATTAGTGGAACTTCCTGAAGTCCAGCTAATTACTGACTTCCATGACACTGGGTCAGTGAGCAGCTACTCACAATGAGGAGGTGTTGTGAAAAATGTAAGAATGGGGCAGCACTCTAGGGATGTGCCCAATGCACCTGCAAAGATCATCCTGTAGCTGTGGTTGCCTGATTGGGCTGGGTTTAACAGTCTACAGTAACTGACTAAATTACCATTAATATGTCTGACTAAATGGCTTAATCAACTAATGGTTAGAGAGAAATGGTTGCTGTTGTTACAGGCAAACCAAGCTGAGTAAAAATGACTCATGCAGCCCTTTGGTAAGGTGGAGTTGAACAAAGAGAGAAGAGAGTGATGGAGGAGGAGAGCTACTCTGTTTGCAGGTTTCCTTTTCCTGATGAGCATATGGGAACTTATGTTCCTTTCTAAGCAGTGCAGCTACTGTAAAACTATTCTGAGCTTCCTTCCCCATCTGTGTCTGTACCTGTGGGTCTACTTGAATTATCTTCTCTCCAATTTTTGCTGACATTGGATTGAGAAAAACAACTAGAGTAAAATTTTGGCCAAAAGGTTTTGTTAATGTATTTTTGGGCTCTAAGGTTCTGAGGGAGTGACTTCCTCAGTTTTTTTTCATTTGTGGCACGATACGCAGGGTGTCCCAAATGCTCTGGGCATCCCTTTTAATCTTATGCATTGATTGTTTATCTCTTGAGGACAAAACAACATGAGTATGAATACAGGGGTGGAGGTTGTATAAGAAGAGAGATTTGAAAGTTTGACTCTTTTCTATACCTGGCTTGTCTCTACCCTGTATTTAGACATACTGTAGCAACTTTTTTTGCAATTGACCGTGATGAAGTTCTCGTATATGATGTCCACTCTATGCTGTGGAAGACATTTAGTTTAGTTTATTTTATTTCCAGTCTTGCCTGTTTTTATGTTTTGTGGTCTTTTGTGATGTTGTGTGTTTTTGTAAAATGAGGCCAGACTTTCTACTGTTTCTGTGTCATAGTGAATGCACTTCAGGGTGAACAAATGAGCTGAAGGCATTTTCCTCCTCTGGCATGTAGTTGCATAGGTCAGTGTGACGATGAGCCAGTCAGATTTCACCTTAAATTTTTACAAAACTAATCGTAATTGGCACGCAGATTGTTACGATGGGTGTTATTTCTTGGAAAAAAATTACAGTACGGAACGTTGGCGCTGAATTTTCTTTACATATCCCATTAGTATAGGCAATAAAATCAATGGCAGTTCTGTTCTGAAGAGTTGTGTTTTTTCCCCTCTAAATGATAAAAAGTATTGATGATGGTGTCAATATTGTCTCAAACTGTTCAACAGCATCAGTAAGGTATCAATAAGATCTTAATGATACCCATCCCTAGTGAGAGGTAACTGTAGTGAAACACAGTTTGTGTTCCCTGTGTGGAGGAGGATAAATCATACGATTGTCAGAAGATTCATGCTGAGATCTTCTGGTCCCCCCTTTGGAAGGATGCAGGATTAAAGACCTGAATAGACTGAAAGGTTTTGGTTAGAGGAAGTAGAAGAATGATGCTCAGAGCAGCCTGAGTCACAAGTAGACCCCCCTTTCCCCTTTTCACTGTGTGAAGAGTGAGATATCAGCACATAGTCTGATGTGGTTTTCACTGAAACACTGCTTAGTGAATTAGAGTGGGACCTGAGGTGGGCTAGACCGGATATTGGACCCAGATCAGAATGCAAAGTGTTTCTGTGCACCTGGTTATATGTGGCTCCTTGCAGAATTGAGGTGAGTGGGGATGAGATGTTAACTGCTGACCTGCAGACCATTTACTTTTAAGATGGAAAAATTCTTCTCTATAGGAGCAGGGATCTGATTTGGTAGGATGCAAATCATCTAAATACTGCTGAGCTTATACTGGATACTGGATTCAACTGCAGTAGACAGTGGCGATTGAGAACATGCGCACCATCTAGTGGTCAATGTGGGAAGTGCATTGATTTAAGTTTGAAGCTGCTTGGATAGGGGCCCCATTATCTGTTTTGTCAGGAGCCTCATTCCTACCTTCTTCTCCAGGGGCCCCACACTCTACCTGTTTTTCCAAAATTGAATAGTATTTTTCTTTCCAAAATAAATAAATAAATAAATGCAGCTAAATGATGTTATCACAAAAAATTGAATATGCCATATGAGTAAATTATTCATACGATTCAGCACACGGGAAGCAGAAAATATGAGGATAATGCTGTTCCTCACAAAGGCTCCAATTAAATGCAGGTGAAGTGTATGCAGTGCAAGAACAAACAGATAACACAATACAGGGGGTCCTCGGGTTACGACGGTCTCGGGTAATGTCGTTTTGTTGTTACGACGCACTCCCATAAATTATTCAAAAAACCTAGTTTCGGCCTAAGCGGTTTGGTTTGTAAATACGACCACAGAAATGAAGATAAGAAATTATTCTCTCTCTTTTTTTTATTACTGTTCCATTTAATTAATGCATTTTATATATCCTTCATGTGTTGTGTGTATAGTGTGAGTGACTTAAGGTGTTAACTTAGGTATAATTTAGGTATGAATTCCAATTTACTTTGAAAATCAACTTACAAGTCATAGGAACGGAACTCGTTCGTAAGTCAAGGACCCCCTGTGTGTTCATCTTAACAGTCCCAGCACAAGGCATCAATTAAAAGTAATCAACCTCATAAAATGACTTAAGCCATAACCTTTAATTACTAAAATGTATTAAAATTACAATATTAATGGCAAACCTTCAATTATAGAAAACAATATATAGTATTACAATATTAATTACATACCTTCAATTATAGAAAACAAAGAAGTAAATGAGTCAGTCCCACTCATTAAAATAATGATATTAAGATGTATACGACTAATTCCACAGCCCTGTTATTTTATATTCAGATTCTGTAAGGTGTGTTTGTCCAGAGCTGGTCTCCTTCTCTCTGCAGGCTGTCAGGCTGTCGAGTCACAGAGAGAGGTTGTGATTCTCTGGCTTCAGCTCTGCGTTCAAACCCGTCACACCTGAGAGAGCTGGATCTGAGCTACAATCACCCAGGAGACTCAGGAGTGAGAGCGCTCTCTGCTGCTAAACTGGACACACTTACACTGCTGTAAGTACAGAGAGTTTCCACACTAGACACACTGCTGTAAGTACAGAGAGTTTCCACACTGCACCTCATAGACACACTGCTGTAAGTACAGAGAGTTTCCACACTGCACCTCATAGACACACTGCTGTAAGTACAGAGAGTTTCCACACTGCACCTCATAGACACACTGCTGTAAGTACAGAGAGTTTCCACACTGCACCTCATAGACACACTGCTCACAGACACACTGCTGTAAGTACAGAGAGTTTCCACACTGCACCTCACAGACACACTGCTGTAAGTACAGAGAGTTTCCACACTGCACCTCATAGGCACACTGCTGTAAGTACAGAGAGTTTCCACACTGCACCTCATAGACACACTGCTGTAAGTACAGAGAGTTTCCACACTGTGTGTCACTCAGTCACTGTCTGCTCTGCTGTTCCTACAGTGTGGACCATGGAGGAGAGAGCAGGAACAAACCAGGACCCAGGAAATGTGAGTTTGTCAGCACTGAACACTCACTCACTCCATTTCCTCTCCTCCCTCTCTCCCTCTTTCTTTCACATATATTTTCAACTCTTTTTTTCAGTCCTTCTCTTCACCATTCTCTTTCACACTCGGACAGAAGTCTGTCCATACATACTGCACTGTGTGTGTGTGTGTGTGTGTGTGTGTGTGTGTGTTTCTCATGGTCATTGAGATGAGATGGTGTTTACAAACATTCACCCATATTTAGACACCTACACATAAACACACACACAAACAGCCCCACATACTCCAAACACACACATGAACAAACTCACACAGAGTTGCACACACATACAAACACAACCCTGTTTCTCTCTTTCTCTCACACACACTCAGTCACACATAATGAGATGAATATTAATAATGATAATTAATCTCATTAATTTCTCTGGTTTGCAGATGGCTGTCAGCTCACACTGGATCCAAACACAGCGCACAGAAAGCTGTCTCTGTCTGAGGGGAACAGGAAGGTGACATACACAGAGAGAGAGCAGCCATATCCTGATCATCCAGAGAGATTTGACCGCTGGCGCCAGGTTTTGTGCAGAGAGAGTCTGTCTGGACGCTGCTGTTACTGGGAGGCTGAGTGGAGTGTGCCTGAGGGGGGAAGGGTTTATGTAGCAGTGACATATAAAGGAATCAGCAGGAAAGGAGAGGGTGATGACTGTTTGTTTGGATGGAATAAAAACTCCTGGAGTCTGTCCTGCTCTAAACACAGTTACTCTGGCAGGCACAATAAGATTGAAACACGCATACCTGCCCCCCCCTCCCCCTACCGCAGAGTAGGTGTGTGTGATGATGATGGTGAAGGAGTGTGTGTGTACAGAGTAGGAGTGTGTGTGGACCGTCCGGCCGGCACTCTGTCCTTCTACAGCGTCTCTGACTCTGACACACTGACCCTCCTGCACAGATTCCACACCAACTTCACTGAACACACACCCCTCTGTGCTGGGTTTGGAGTGTATGGATCTAACGCCTCAGTGTCCCTGTGCCAACTGGAGTAGAGTCTCACACACACACACACACACACACACACGCATGCACACACACACACTTATATACTCTCCCTGTGACACATATCCACTCCAGCTCACACACTCACCTATAAAAACATGCTGTAACCCAATTTCACACATACTCACACCTGTACTGCTACACACACACAAATACACACACACTCCATGTTCTGTAAAATGCATGCACACACACACACACTCACACACTCATAGTCTCCGATGTATCACTACACTCACACTGGAACACACTGATACAACTGCAAACACAGTAAAAAAAAAAAAAAAAAAGACTGCTTGCAGTTGACACTTCCATCCACACATAAACACACACACACATACACTCTCTTACACACACTCATCTATACATACATAGACACACACACATACCAAAAAATGTATGTTCAATCACAAACACAAATGTACACATGCACACATAACATGCATACACACTGATGTAAATATACACTCAACCAAATTCTGTTTCACAGCTCACACACAAACAGTATTTTATATATTTTTTAACATATGTGCCTGTGGAAACACACACAGATTTGTACATAGATACACTGGGTAGGAGTAGAGGTAGGAGAGAGACACAGTTTCAGATGTCTCCGGTTTACCTCAGTACAAGTTCAATCCTGTATATAACAATATGGCTTTTTAGCAGGTTCGTTTGAAGAACTATTGTGTCATCATGTTTTATTTTATTACAATAAAATTCTATTATAAATGTTAAAGGTGTGTGTATGTACATTTTTTGATGTAAGACATGAATATCACACACAACCCCCTGAACCTAACACCAACTGTAGCACAGAGAAACAGCCCTGACTGTGCTGTGAACAAAAACAGTAGGGAGTTAGTGTGTCTCTGTGGAGCCTTAAGCCTGTACATGCTTAATGGCAGGATCAGAGGGGACTCTTTAGGGAGCTTCACTTACTGCTCAGCTCTTAGGGATAGTGTAGACGACTATGCCATCACTGATAGGGACCCCTCCGACATTAGTGCATTCACTGTCAGCCCACAGACCCCTTTTTACCACCACTGTCAAATCAATGTGCACCTGAACAGAACTGGAAAACCTACGAATTAAAGGCATTTGTTCTTCAATCTGTAATTTAAGCTAACCCCCCAAAAACTAACCAGAAAAATTGGGGCTGGTGATGGAGCTTATCCCAGCATGAATTGGGCAAGGGGCAGGGAGACACCCTGGACAGATGAGCACTTCCAAAACCCAGGCAAACACATGCAAGCTCAACACAGGGACTGCTGCCCATTGTGCCTGCCCACTGAAACTGTGAGGCCACAGTGCTAACCACTGAGCCACCATGCTGCCTGCAAATGGTACAGCTCAGTATATATTTCATAGTCCTGTGTCTCATTTGCAACCCTGAATCGCATCAATTAAACATGTTATTTAATCTGACAAACATATGTCAGTAGTGTAGTGTAATGGTTATGTTGCAGCAGGTCAAACTTAGTGATACAGGGTTTGATTCTCAGGTAGGCACTGCTGTTGTACCCTTCAGCAAGGCATGTGACCCAGATTGCTCCAATAAACATCCAGCTTTATAAACAGAAGTTTCTGTGCTTTAGTTTGTCTGCTAAACATGACTAAATCATAACTGCCATGACAACCCATTTTGTCTTGTGCCATTGAGGACAAGACTCAATATCATACAACAATTTTAGGTATCTGTTCTTCCAAATATTGTAATCAATTCTACTGTTAACGTGCCGGTCTATGACAGACAGAGAAGAATATATATATATATATCAGAAGAGACTGGTCCATAGAGGAGAGGGAGGGTGCTCCTCCCCTGTTTTTGAGAGGAAAGAGGAAGACTGTAAAATAAAAATGTATTTGAAATGTAATGTTGGAAGACCTCGCTATCATTCATAAAAAAAAATCACTTTTGAATAAATAAAAACCTCTTGGGTACGATAATCTTTTCTTTCAACTCTGAAAAATCTAAATGCCTCAAAAGTGACCCCTGAGTCCTTCAGGTGAGGAACAACACTTCTTGTCTTTCATAGGAACAGGGGCAGTCAGAATAACTCAATGCATTCCATTTTTTCTCTCTCAGCCTGTGATTGGCCAGTAAACGTAATTTGGCGCTTCAAGGGAGGTGATCGTTCTTTCTCCATTTTCATTGTGTTTGTCCAACCACAGGCAAAACATTTCTGAGAAGACTGACTCTGTTTCAAATCAACTGCCTACCTTTTGTCAGTGGGAATCAAAAGACGAAACTGATCGTAGATCAGTGGTTTTACTTAGAGATGCTTCAACAAGCTGTGAAAAGACACTTGTCATTTTGTCCAGTGCTGATAGGAAAAAAAGAGAGATTCACATAAGAAAACTGACAGTGGTGTTAATTAATGAAAAAATTTTAATTAATTCAGTCATGTTTTCTTCTACGTGCATCCAGATATCTATAAGTAGTTTGAATTTTAGTATACAAATTACATATTTTTACATTAATAACTTACATTGATAAGGCAGAAAGTAAAATTTATGCTCCACAATAACTTACATTGATAAGGCAGAAAGTAAAATTAATGCTCCACAAGCATTTATTTACAGGAATCAGAAAAGTATTACAGAATGACTATATGGAGAGCTGAGGATAAAAAGACTAAACAAGCATTTGATAGCAGCTATAACTCTACTGAGGGTTAATAATTGGATGTGTTAAAGTTTTTTTTTTTATTATTTCATTTGGGCTATTTAGAGAAAAGGTAAAATTCAAATAATACACTGAATTTGTGGAAATGACAAAGAGACACTGCATTTAAAGAAAAGCTTTAGGTATCTACTTACAAGTCTGAAGGATGTAACTGTCCAAGAAAATAGTGGAACACAATATTGTCTTCTACTATACTAAGTGACTGGTACATTTTTGTATGATGTAGTTGCAATTGATGAAAAGTCCAAATGACATATTAATTGACAGTTGTTTGCATTTTAAGAACATTCATATTGTGACATCATAGAGGCTGAAATACTGAAAATTCTAAACAACTTGAACATACTACTGTTGCTGGGAAACAGAATTGATGTGAATTCTTTCCAATTCTATGTTCTAAATTTATAAGAATAATTGAGTAATATCACACCTCGGTCGTAGGTACGAGGCCGCAGCCCAAGTGCCAAAGATAATCACAGCCGTGCTGATATTCAGTATAACAGCAAGACCTTGAGTGTGATATTATAACAGCAAGACCTCCTCCTCCCCCATCTCCACCTCATCTTCTCCTTCTTTCTTCACTATAGGTACCTAATCCTAACTGTTCTCCCAATTTCTTTCAGCCAAAAAGAAAAGAGGGGGGTTTCCCTCACCGAGGACAGAACTACTCCTCCCCCTTAGACTCCAAGCCCAAGTACATTCTCTACAATATCCCTTATCAATAAACTCATTTAATGCTCTATTGTTATCTGTGAATTTTGTCCTAATGAATGCTTTTAACAGTCTGCTTATCAAGTAACAATAATCAGAGACAACAAATTATGTTTTTTTCTGTTTATTCAGCTCCGCTGACAAAAACAGTTACTTTAGAATTAAATTTACACATGGTGTCAAGCAACACATAAACCGTTTCTTGACTGCAGGTTAGTTAACCCATTTTATCCGATCAGCCACAATTCTGAACGTAAAGAATGCTTTCAGTTTTTTCAGTTTTCATCACGCTTAAAAATGTTACAGAATGATGTATCAATGCATTTCCAGCAAATATTGAAATAATGAACGGTTTCAATAAAATGTGTGCAGTGTCACATGTTTAGTGTTGTCACATGACTGGAGCTTTTTACTTCTTGGTTGCATGATGACAAGAGGATGACAGAATCAAAGCTCCCAAACAAAAGGTTAGTGAAGTACGTTTACATAAAGATAGGACAGATATTTTTGGTACACATCATCTTTAAGGTGTCTAGTATTCATGTACGCATTTGCAATTACTCAGCTTTGTTCAGTGTGGTCATAGAATGAGATATGATGGAACATGTTCATGGCATCAATAGTGGCCAGCGGGATAGCAAAATAGGTATACACATACCTATACACATGCATAGTTGTTGTTCTACCTAACTTTCTACTCTGTTCTACCTTTTAATTCAAAATATTCACAAAAAAATTTATTCTATTCTAATATTCACAAAAAAAGTAAAATCATTGAAAGGAAAAACTAAATCTTATAATGATATAAATATTTTTCTCTAAAATATGGATGCCACAATTATTGGTACCCAAAAAAATTTTGAGTAAAATCCTAACTAAAGTATATTCTCATTCATATTTTATGTTTTAACGTTCACCTGAGGGATTAGGAACACTTAAATGGTCAGCCATGACTTCCTGTTGCACTGGGGTATAAAATATGAGGTGACACACAGGCCAAATTCCCCTTGGCTGCGTTCCAATGCTCAAATTCGTCTCCTCCTTTCCTCCTTTCCTCCCCTCCTTTCCTCCGTGCCCCGGAAGCTGATTATGTGTTCTCCTTTCCTCCTTTTTCGTCTCCTCCAAACAGAGGATACATCGATGTATCCTACCGCGGAAGTCTTTTCACATTCCTGCGTGACATCACTGTGCTCATGACCAGTCAGATTAAAAGACCATCCCACTGAATATTTCACTATCGAAAAGTTCTAAAATATGACAAGGGATTGATCAACACCTAAACATTAGTGCCAGAACAGTAAACAGTAATCGGGCAATTTACATTAAAGAGAAAACTGTTGTGTTTTCGAACATAACCACTTTGATGCGATATATTCATGTTTTTCAGATACAAATGGTCATTTTACCGATTGAGCGAGTTCATGTTGCGGTGAATTTATTTATTCCTTGTAGAAATGCTTATGTTACATCATGAGCAGAATGCGAGAAACTGACATTCATATTTTAATGCAGGAACAGGGCTGGTGGTGTTAGAGAAGCGTGATTGGCTTTGGTATCCTCGGAGTCATTATTACTTCATCAATAGCCGACGTTGACTTTGACGACGGGCGAATCGGATTAGCTGTTCCAACTTTCGATTCATCTACTCCTTTCCTCCTCTCCTCCACTCGTTTCCTCCCCTCCTTTCCTCCACATATTTCCGGCATACTTCCGGGGTAGGAAAGGAGGGGAGGAAAGGAGGAGACGAGAAAAAAGTATTGGAACGCAGCCCTAGTCATCCATAAATATGAGGCAGACGAGAGAATAGAGCAATGATGTGCAACACAAAGTTGTTGAGCTGCACAGATCAGGAAATGGCTCTGAGAAAATAGTTAAACAGTTGAAAATGCCTGTCACAGACTAGCGCCGCGACAAAACTCACATTACTACAGACGCACAACACAAACACCGCAACTTAGTTTTTGTTTTCTGTTTTTGTATAGTGTTTTGTTTTTTTACTATTCATATATATTTCTGCACTGCCATTGTTTTTTCACTGAACACCTGTAAACACATTTCCCCATCTGCACCCCATCACGGCAATCCTAGTCCTTTGAGTCCTCCGCCCTTGGTACACTCCGTCACAATGCCCATTTCCACTATCAGGGCAATAATTAAGAAATTTAAAGTAACTGGAGATGTTGAGAATTGGCCTGGAAGAGTACATTATGTCTATATTGACCCCACATACAGTGAAGAGGATGGTTCGAATGGTCAAAGAATCTCCAAGGATCTCAGTTGGGGAATTGCAGACATTAGTTTGGTCTTGGGGTCAGAAACTCTCCCAAACTACAATCAGACTCCGCCTACATAAGCAGAGGTTGTTTGGGAGGGTTGCCAGAGAAAAGCCTCTGCTGTCATCAACCAACAAACTCAAGAACCTACAGAACATCACTGGAACTTTCAGTGGGACCATGTTCTATGGTCAGATGACACCAAAAAGAGCATTTTGGCAACAAACACCAGAGGTGGGTTTGGAGTAGACAGAAAAATAGACATGCAGAAAAGTATCTCATTCCCATGGTGGAGAATGGTGATAGATCTGTGATGTTGTGGGGCTGTTTTTCTTCCAAAGGCCCTCGACAACCTGTTCAGGAACATGGTATCATGGACTCCATCAAGTTCCAGTAGATATTAGATCAAAACCTGACTGCCTTAGCTAGGAAGTTTAAACTGGGCCATGATCGGATCTTCTTGCATGACAATGATCCAAAGCACACCTCAAAATCAACACAAAAATGATTAATTGACCACAGAATCAAGGTTTTGCCATGACCATCCCAGTCCCCTGACCTAAAGCCCATAGAAAACCTGTGGGATGAGCTGAAGAGGAGACTCCACAAGTGTGGACCTCAGAATCTGAAGGATATGGAGAGATTCTGTATAGAGGAATGGTCTCAGACCCCTTGCCATGTGTTCTCCAGTCTCATTAAGCATTATAGGAGAAGTGTCAGAGCAGTTATCTTGGCAAAGGGAGGCTGCACAAAGTATAAAATGAAGGGGTGCCAAATGTGGCGCACATGTTTTAGAGAAATTTATTTCATTTATTTATTTCATAATAAGATTGTGTTTTCTTTCAATCATTTTACTGCAAATAAAGGTTAGATTTTTGTGAATATTTTGAATTAAAGATCAAAAGAATAAACAAAAAATATTTTTTTTTACTGCCCATTTTGCTCATGTTTACCAGGGGTGCCAATATTTGTGGGCGGCACTGTATATCTCACTGATGCTACTGTTTCCATTCAAAGAGTGTTTCCATTCTATGGCATGGAGCAATGTTGCCAAGATTTGCTCAGTGAAAACAATGGTTCTCTTTTGCCCTCTAGGGGTCGGTGATTGTTACAGCAGCTCTTGTGATCTACTCTGGAGTGGAGAATGCTGCCGTTCACTAATGTTCTGTAAAGAACTATCTTCTGCAGAACTACTTTGTGTTCAATAAAAGTACAAAAAATACAACTCATATTGGAACACCTGTTGAATTTATTCCATTTGAATATCTCCAAACTTTAATCCCTTTCAGAATATTTGTCATAATAATATGCTCACGGTTGCACAGGAGTGCAAATCACAGGAAAATTACTTTTCAGGGTCTGAAAGGATATTTAGTGAGAGAAGTATTGTTATAACAAATGCATTCTAATAAAATAAGAAAATGTTCTTAATACTTTACTATTAAAGAGGTGGAAGAAATGAATGGCCACCATGGAACAAGAACAGTCTTATGAAATGCGTGTTTATCATGGAGTGTGAATATGAGTGTGATTGTAACACTACTTAGTGTTCTGTGTGAGAGCTCAGACAGGGAGCACTTCCATTGGGACACAGAGAGCGATGTGACTCAGCTGCTCAGGTTAATCCCAGGTCTCTCAGTGCTTATATGAGCCTGTTATTGGACAGCTGGGATGACTGCAGTGGAAAGTGCTGTCTGTGCAGGGCAGAGGCAGGGTAAACTTCCCACAGTGCCGTCACCAGTAACCTATCTGTCTACCAGGACACTGTGAGTGCAGCTAATGCAATGTGTCTGTGTTTAACCAGCCATGAACACTGGAGAGAACAGGCTCACACACACAGTAACCCAGCAGTGCCCCCTGTTGGATTTCACACTGCAGGACAGGGAGCGCCCCAGCAGGTAATGGTGCTTCCAATCCCACACCAGCAGAGCTGATAGTTTTGGTGCACTTTAAATCAGCACAGCAATGCTAAGTCACGATAGCATGCAATTCACACAGCACAGCAATGCTAAGTCAAAATAGCATGCCATTCACAGAGCTTGGCAATGCTAAGTCACTATAGCATGCTGATTCACACAGCACAGGGATGCTAAGTCACGATAGCATGCTAATTCACACAGCACAGCAATGCTAAGTCACTATAGCATGCTAATTCATTTGAAACCAAAGGGGTGCTGTGCTAGCAGATGAGCACCCTCCCTCATCTCAGTCCTGTTCTGGGGAGGATGCAAAATGATCAGGACAGCTTCTCATGAAATGCAGAGTGACCACATTTAACAAAAAAAAATAGAAGTGAATTGTCGTTCTATCCTATATATTTTTTTCAGACTACGGTTTGCCCACAATAAAACAAGAAAATCTACATTTCCCATGTACCAATGGTGAGAAAATTACTCATTTACATAAATAGCTATCAAAAATCTTGTAAACCTGGAGGAAGACAGCTATCTTCACCCTGAGCTCTCCCTAAATACCTTCCCTTCCAACACCCTTTTTACCTGCTCCAAACTGCCCCTGAGGCACAGGTGCATTCAACTGTCCTTCTGCTGCTGCTGAAGCTTCTGGAATTAATAAATAATCATTTAACAGCACATCACTTCATATAACAGCACCTATAAGATTAACCCAAATTAAGAATGACCCCATTTATTTTGTTCATGTAAGTCTGATCATAAAATGTTCAAAAACATTGAAAATTGAATCCCAGTAAAATGCAGTATCAATCAAGGTTTTGAGTATGTACTTCAGCACCCCCTGCTGACCAATTATGTACCCACAGTGTTCCCTCTCTGTATCGCGGATCTGCTTTCTCTCCCTCAGTACATCGCGGTTTTTTATGTATATTATATGTAATCATATCTTGCGAAATTTTCACTCTATCGCGGATTTTTGCTGTGTTTAAAATTTAAAATTTTCCAATATTGTCATTATTTTCGTCAAAAAATAATCATTTTCTAGTCATTTTCTGTACACTTTGTGCTCTTGTGTTTTGTGAAAGTTTTGTAAAATTTGTGCCTAATTTCACGCCCTACAATGCCTCCTAAACGCCCTGCATCCACTCCAGCTTCTGGTATGCAACCAAAAGAACCAGGAGGATGTTAATGATTGTAAAGAAGGTAGAACAACATGTAAGAGTGTGGGAAAAGGTAATACAGTCTAGGGAGCGTTGATAACAGTGTGGGGGATGTTCGTAAAGGGTTAATATATACGTAAAAAATATAATAACTATCTTGCCTCTACTTCGCGGTTTTTCTCATTTCGCGGGCGGTCTTGGAACGTACCTACCGCGATAGGAGAGGGATCACTGAACATGAAGAGTCCTCCTCTGACTCAGTATCTGTGTGAGCACAACTGGGGGACTGCAGAGTGAAAAGAAGCAGCAGCTGACATCACATGTTTCAGAGGAGCGCTCATGCTTTTCTGTGCTCTCTGGAGTTAACGGAGATGGTAAAAATGATTATCTAGGCTTACTGATGTAACTGGGCATGACGGGCTGGGGAAAAGTGGGGGCACATTGCTTCACTGTATTATATTACAGAGTGTGAGAGTTAGTTTTGAACCTCAGAAACTCAGTGTGCTGGAGCAGAACCCCTCAGTGTCCCGGGTCAGTGCCTCCCCCCTCAGCACCTGCAGTCGGTCCCAGCTGCAGCAGTGCAGTCTCTGTGCAGTCTGAATGAGGGAGGTTTTTGTACGGCTCTCTATCACTGTGTGAACACATAGCCACTGTGGTGACTCTGACAGTAGTAATCTCCTGCATCTTCAGCCTGGACTCCACTGATGGTCGAGGCCATTTCCTCTCCCACTGCCACTGAATCTAGAGGGCACTCCAGATACTCTCTCTGATGTGTATTTGATCAGGAGTTTGGGAGCTTCTCCAGATTTCTGCTGGTACCAGAAGAGACAGTACCTGGAGCTACTGGTACAGTCAATGGCACGACTGACCTTACAGTCAATAGAGACTGACTGCCCCGTCTGGACTGACTGGGCTGGAGACTGAGTCAGAACCACCTGCCCCCAAGACTCTGCAGAGAGAGAGATTTACTGTGTAAATAGCATTACTAAACATAATGTACACTTACAGATTTGAATCTACATGTATTACTATAAATTACAAAATTAATGTTTGACATTTTCTGTAGTTAGAGAATCATTTGAATTTGACAAAGTATTTCTCTCACCCTGAATGCAGAAAGCGAGTGCCCAGATGAAGATGGTGATAAAAGTCATTGTTGCTGTGGATTCTGTTGCCATGAAGGACAGCTCTCAGTCATCAAGTGTTAAACTCACAGGACTATAAACACTCCCAGAGCACTGAAGCATGTGCTGCCAATGCAAAGTGTCTTCTCTATGCAAATGGTCTTCCTGGGTACAGCAGGCACTTGTAGCCCAGCAGTGCTGTGGAGGCAGACTAGGGCTTATGGGCTGTGACACAGACAGAGCAGTTTAACGTCCCCAGAGACAGACCAGGGTCAAAGTCCCAGTGCCCCATCAATGGGTCAGCACAAACACATGACTAACTCTGTGCTGCCAAATGCTGCTGTTCCCATTCAAAGTGTTCCAGAAACCATCATTTTCTTTAATTACAAAAGTTTTTAAATTACATCTTTAAACCTCTTACTCAAAACTTCCAAACTAAATAAGGTGACCACCTATTCCCATTGAACCACCGGTGGGTCATCCAGACAGACGGCGGTTCCACATGTTTGTGTTTCCATTAAAGATTTCAAGATTCTGTCTAACAGAGTTACAGCTTTTAATGTCAGAGAATGAAAACTATATCTATTTGAATGATGTGTGCACATATCCCTTTCATCTCTCTTATCACTCACATATGAATTGGCAATATGACACGGTTTGTAAATGAGGTACCAGGACTTGAGCTTCTGTGAAATTCGGCCCTCTAGTGCCGGTGCTTCTGCATCGCTTCCGATGAGCAGCTTATTTAGCTTTGCAGAACCAGATGGGTGGCGGCTTGATCCAAGTGATGAAATTAAGCACTGAAAAGCCCAACAGTGCAGCACAGACACTGGGCATGAACTGAGCACTCATACAAAAATATTTTATCACACCTTTGATGGGTGTGAATGGGCTGAGGGATTGGCAGTGGATGGGCGTTTCTCCCCATGCTATTTGACCCACAACACGGCATCTGCTCGTTTTCACTACTGACTTCATCCCCTTGTCTGGACCTGAGCTTCTTCAAGAGAATTCGGTGCTGAGATACAAACTCCAAACGACTGTTCAGGAGCTGGAGTTGAATGGCTTTGGTGAGGAAGGCCTTTTCAGCTGGTCTCTGGGGGAACGACGGTCGGTGAATGATTGAGAGGTCATGTGATGGCCAAGAGCCTCGCCAAAGTTCTACAATAAGGAAGGAGAGAAAGTTCTGCCGTCCCTGGGTGGGCTCGAACCACCGACCTTTCAGTTAACAGCCAAATGCACTAGACATATTGCACCACAGAGACTGCGTTGCACCCCTTCTTTTGGCCTGCATTTAACAGAGTAACATATTGGGAGGGCCCTCAGCATGAACAGGGTAAAAAGGGTTAAGTGCATGTAATATAAATGAATTGTTTTGCTAAAGATGACCCTGTCCAAACTTATGTGTGCATCTGGTGGAAAAGTACTGGGGCAACTAGAAGAGATTGTGCAGAGAACAAGATGTTTTGCAAAACTGTACCACGGTTGTCTTGAGGAGAAGAACAGCTATTCAAAATTCAAGATTTCTTTATTGTCATTTTTCTTGCACTTACATTCAATCAACAATGAAGTACCGTTCCTCCTAGGGCAACAGTGTACATAAATTAAAATAGAGAATTAAAAGAGCTTTTATAAAAAGATTTGTATAAAATTTAAAAAATACAATAAGCAATAAACAGATAAACATGTAGCTATACACAATACACAAAACACATACACACAATACAACCCAATACACATGGTGCACCAAAGAAGAAAAGAAAATTAGCAGGATATCTGGAGGGGAATAGCAGCATATACTGTAAATTACCTTTGTCTATACAAAAAGTGCATTGTGCAGTGTGAAAATGGCGCTAGTGGAGAGAAGTGTCTGGTACTATGGGGAGTTTATGGTTTAGTGGTGGAGGGGGGTGCAAGAATGTTTATGATCCTCACAGCCTGGCGTATGAAGCTGTTTAGAAACCTGCTGGTCCTGGTACGGATACTTCTGTACCTCTTCCCAGATGGCAGGAGGGAAAGCAGGCTGTGGGAGGGGTGGTCGGGTCCTTGGTGATGCTGGAGGCTCTGTGGGTGCAGCGCTGGTTGAAGATCTCCAGCAGGGAGGGGAGAGGGACACCAATGACCTTCCCAGCTGTTCTCACTATCCTGCTCAGCTGTTTCTGTTTGGAGGTTTTGCACTTTCAGAACCAGGCAGTGATACGAAAGGTCAGAACACTTTCAATGGTGCCCCTGGAGAAGGTGGTGTGGGCCGAAATGGGGACACTGGCCTGTTGGGCCTTCTTGACGATGGCCATGGTGTTGCTGGTCGAGGTCAGGTCGTTTGCCATGTACGCTCCCAGGAAATTGATGCTACCCACCCTCTCCACAATCGCACCATCTACGGTCAGCAGGGGTGGTGGTCCGTGCGGGCCATCCTGAAGTCGATGATCATCTCCTTGGTCTTGTCGACATTCAGGGAGAGGTTGTGTCTGTTGCGCCACGCTGTCAGCTGCTCCACCTCCATCCTGTATGCTGACTCATCACCTTTGCTGATGAGACCCACAACTGTCGTGTCATCAGTGAACTTGATGATGTGGTTGTTGCTGAATCTGGCAGTACAGTCGTGGGTCAGCAGGGTGAACAGCAGGGGGCTCAGGACGCAGCTCTGGGGTGAGCCTGTGCTCACTGAGGTGGTACCTGATGTGTGGCTGCAGACTCTGACTGTCTGCTGCCTTTGTGTCTGGAAGTCCAGGGTCCAGTTACAGGTGGCAGTATCCACATCCAGCTTCTCCACCAGTTGCTGTGGTATGATGGTACTGATAAATACATAAATCTGTCACAGAGAAATCTGCATTTTCAAACTCCAATGCCCTGTCAGTCTCTCCCAAAATGAAGAGAGAGCCTCCATCTCTGATCAGCACTATGGGCAGTTATGTAATTCTCTGTGGGGCTGTGGGACTCAGTAAGGACTGCATCAGACACCAAAGTGTGTTCTCCATTCCACTGTTATGACAGGGTAGATGTATATGGATATGCAGGAGTGGTCTGTCTCCATCTAGTGGTCAGTACATGTAATGGCAGCTTGTATAATGTGTGTTGAAGGAAAGACCTCTGGACTGTCCTGGACAGAGAGTTCACTGTTAGTCTTTCCACAGATATGTTATGTACAACTACAATACATTCAAAACATTATAATATAATACAAAATGGCATTTCACTGATTGATCGGGCAGATTTGAATTGCATTCATTGTCATTTCAATTTGAAATAACTAACCTCTCAAGGCTTGGATATCCTGACCTTAAATTCAGTCTTAGTATATATTTTTATTAGTTGCATGAGAGTTTATTGACCCATTGAAGCCCTCAGTGTCCCGGGTCAGTGCCTCCCCCCTCAGCACCTGCAGTAGGTCCCAGCTGCAGCAGTGCAGTCTCTGTGCAGTCTGACTGAGGGAGGTTTTTGTACGGCTCTCTATCACTGTGTGAACACCCAGCTACTGCTGATCACATGGTAACTCTGACAGTAGTAATCTCCTGCATCTTCAGCCTGGACTCCACTGATGGTCAGAGTGAAGTCACTCCCATAATAAGCTCTACTGCCAGTGAAGCGGACAGGAATCCCTGAGCTATGCTGTCTTTAGCTTTCTGTTGATACCAGTTAAAAACATAGTTTCCTTTGTTAGAGCTGTAATATACTTCAGGGCTGGGTTTACAGCTCAGACTGATCGTCTCTCCTGGAACTGCAGTTTTCACAGCAGGAGTCTGAGTCAATGTCACCTGTCCTGTGCATTCTGAAGAGAGGAATCAACAAACAACCACATTATCCTACTATAACCACATCACATACATACTGAATATCACCTACTGAATTAACCTGTGGCTTTCACATGGATAAATATTTGTCAGTGACAGGTCATTTTTCATTTTACATGACATCTAAATGAAAATAGCATGAAAATGCAACAAAAAAAAATTGAGTACTCACCCTGACTGCAGAAAGCGAGAGCCCAGATGAAGATGGTGATAAAAGTCATTGTTGCTGTGGGTTCCGTTGCCATGAAGGACAGCTCTCAGTCATCAAGTGTTAAACTCACAGGACTATAAACACTCCCAGAGCACTGAAGCATGTGCTGCCAATGCAAAGTGTCTTCTCTATGCAAATGGTCTTCCTGGGTACAGCAGGCACTTGTAGCCCAGCCACTGTCTCTCTGATACCAAATGCAGATTTTTCCTTTCAGAGTGTTCCAGAATAATCCATCTTAAGTGATTTTAAAGTGATTTGCCCATTGTGTTTGACCACCTCCTCCCATTGGCCCATTGTGTTTGAACACCTCCTCCCATTGGCCCATTGTGTGTGACCACCTACTGCCATTGGCCCATTGTGTTTGACCACCTCCTCCCATTGGCCCATTGTGTTTGACCACCTCCTCCAATTGGCCCATTCTGTGTGACCACCTACTGCCATTGGCCCATTGTGAGTGACCACCTACTGCCATTAGCATGCTAACTGTGACCACCGACTGCCATTTGCCTGTTGTGTGTGAACACATCCTCCCATTGCTTTGTTGTTTGTGACTACCTACTCCCATTGGCCTGTTGTGTGTGACCACCTTCTCCCATTGGCCTGTTGTGTTTGACCACCTCCTCCCATTGGCCCAGTATGTGTAGCCACCTCCTCCCATTGGTTTAGTGTGTGTGACCACCTCCTCCCATTGGCCCATTGTGTGTGACCAACTCCTCCCATTGGCCCTGTGGTGGCTCATCCTGACAAATATGTGAATATCTCAGTGATGCCACAGGCAAGTGTTTCCACTCAAAGAGACCCAGAATCTTTCTAACAGAGTCAACATTTCAAATCTCACAGGATTAAATTTTTGCCAAATTTCTTGAATATGTGTGCAAATATCTCTGTGATCTTATTCTAAAATTCTACATCATTTCAGGAAAGGGTATTCTTATGAAGTTGAATTTCTCTTTTAAAGATTATTATTTTATGGAATGGCAATGTATTTTTATTTATGTCAGTTCATTAACAAATTGAGAATAACTTTTAGGTTTTACTGCATATTTGTATAATAGTAAGAGCATGTTTGCCTGGGTCTACTGAATCCAGTGAGGTGCAAACATTGGATATGCTATGCAGGTACAATAGACTGTAAGTTTCCACATAAAACGAGTACAAATAAAACTACATTTAGAGTTTCTTGAAGAGATGTGTATTTATGTATTGTCATGTGTGGTGCTGTACGATAAGGTGTAAAACAGGTCCACCCCACAGAAAGACAAATATGATAGACCATGATAACCATTCACTGCAAGGTAAAAGTGACCAGTGCATAAGTGTGGTCATGGTTCATTTAGTTGGCAAGCTACAGCATGGGTAAGTAGCATAAATCAGGTAAAGGTTTACTGGATGATGATGATGATGATGATGATGATGATGATGATGATGATGATGATGATGATGATGAAAATTATTGTTATGATTATTATTCTTGCTGTTGGTAGTGATACTGGTATTTGTTTATAAAGGATATACGTTTATTATTATATCACTATATTTATGATTATTATTTCATCATCATTGTGAATGTATAATTATCCACAGGGCATTACTGTAGTAATAATACTACTGGTCAATCTTGTTGTGCTTCACCATACCTGTATTAATATATTGTTATTCTGCTACAAGTCATAACTTAGAATACCAAAGCTAACATAGCAAAACCAGAGCATCCATGTAAGAAAACCTTAGTAACCACCTATCATGCTATAGAAACTGCCCAGAAATATCCTTAGAACCACACAGAACGCCAGAACATTTAGAACATAGAATTGGACAGAATTCACATCATTCTGTTTCCCAGCAACAGTAGTAAGTTCAAGTGGTTTAGAATTTTCAGTATTTCAGCCTCTATGATGTCACAAAAGGAATGTTCTTAAAATACAAACAGCTATAAATTAATATGTCACTTGGACTTGTCATTGATTGCAACTATATCTTACCAAAATTTACCAGTCACTTAGTATAGTAGAGAACAATATTGTGTTCCACCACTATTTTCTTGGACAGTTACATCCTTCGGACTTGTAAGTAGATACCTCAAGCTTTTCCTCAAATGCAGTGTCTCTTTGTCATTACTGTACTTCAAAATTAATTGATCAGTTCTGTGCCTGAATCTAACAGATAAGCAATAGAAATTACAGGAGTTTTAATGTTTTACCTTTATATCGCTAATTAACAAGCCAGCTATGTATGGTAACTCAAGTAAGAGTGTCATATCATATATGAGAATGGTCAATGTTGGTTCAAACTTGTTTTGCCTTAAGGTGCTAGTATTTCTATACTGAATTAATTTCACTTCACACGTAATTGGGATAAAAGTAGCATTATGAAATAAAAGTTTAATTTTTAATTGTAACAGATTGCTTGAAAAAAGCCATTTGGAAATAAAATGTATCAGTATGAAATAAAGATCAAATAATTCATTCCTACATCATTATTGAGTAAAATTTAAACATGATAATGAAAATAGATCAGACATAAACAGTGACTTGGCAGATCAGGCAGTGACCGACAATCAGGTACACAAATCACTCAATGACGTGCTCCAAATTCTTCACAAACACGGACATGATGAACTACCCAAGGACTCACAGACACTTCTCTCCACTCCACAAGTACTTGAACGCCAGGCAAGATGTAACAGCGAATACATTTATTATGGCTTAGAAACTGGCATACGCAGCACACTCCTGCAGTGCCCAGCCTCTACAGAACACGTTCCTGTCTGTATTAATATTGAAGGTGTACCGTTACTCAACTCTAGTGGTGCTCAGTTCTGGCCCATGTTGGCAAAGACCGATAGATTTGAGCCTTTCGTTGTCGGTCTTTTCGGTGGCATGACAAAAGCAGACGCACTGGAAGACGATGTCCAAGAATCCTCCTCTGACTCAGTATCTGTGTGAGCACAACTGGGGGACTGCAGAGTCAAAAGAAGCAGCAGCTGACATCTCATGTTTCAGAGGAGCGCTCATGATTTTCTGTGCTCTCTGGAGTTAGTAGAGAAGGGTACAGCTCGGCTCACTGATATTGCTGGGGATTACACACTGGGGAAAAGTTTGGGAATGTACCGTCACTGTATTAGATTACACAGTGTGAAAGAGTTGGAATCAAACCACTGAAGCTCAGAGTGCTGGAGCATAACCTCTAGCTAGAATGCCATGTTAGCCAGTGACAGCTCTGTATCACACACACTTGCTCAGAAGCTAAAGAGCGAGCAGCACTCAGCTGCAGGATCCCTGCATAAAAGATTTTAAGGACAGAATATGGATTTAGGCAGAACTGAGGCATTGTGGGATTGGGAGAACTGAAGCCAGTATACATATTATTCCATGTGGTTATCTGTTTAAAGACTGTTTGTGCTGACCTCATCAAATGAGGGCCATTTGATGCTAAGATTACAACATTCTGTTGTATGATTCAGACAAACTGATATGTATTTATTAATATCAGTCTGGGCAACATACTGATAAATAACTAGTCAGGACAGCAATGATTTTGTACTGTACTTAGACTTGATGATTTTCCACACCACAAGGGGGAGCCATCCTACTGTGATATAAGAGGGGTTATATGGTCTCTATTTGAGAAGAACCACAGAGACACCATAATAATGATTATGAAACACCTCTGCAGAACACACATCAGTCCAGTGGAGGGGCCGATAGTGCCTCACTTTCACACTGTATTCAACACAAGGGACTGAGGTGGCACCCAAGTGACCGTAGTACTGTTGAGGATAATACAGTAACAGCTGTAAGGGTGAGGAAGAGTCAGCTCAGGTGTGAAGCTGTTGATGGAAACAGCACCACTGTCCAATCCAGTTCAACACTACAGATCCTGACTAGTTCAGTCTCTCCGACAGATTTAAGCTATGTTTCTAAATTATTACTTAATTCATGTCCATACTTTCTGTCATTGAAAATGTAAAACAAGTTTACTCTTATGGAAAAATATCCAAAAAAATCACATTTGATATGATAGTATTAATTGTGATTGGGAGTAATTGTATTAAGTTCATGTTCAAGCTTTTATTGAGAGTGAATGCAGAAAACTGCTTCATGCATGTAATCCAGTTACTAGTTTTCTGTACTGTGTTTGACTAATTTTTAAAAAAATGTGTTTCATATAACCATAATTATTCATCCACTGGGCTTTGATTCTGTTGGATGTTCAGACATGAAGATGCGCAAATATTGTTTTTCTTGTGAGAGTATTTCCAAGTAAGAACTGAACCACTGAAGCTCAGTGTGCTGAAGCAGAACCCCTCAGTGTCCCGGGTCAGTGCCTCCCCCCTCAGCACCTGCAGTAGGTCCCAGCTGCAGCAGTGCAGTCTCTGTGCAGTCTGACTGAGGGAGGTTTTTGTACGGCTCTCTATCACTGTGTCAACACCCAGCTACTGCTGATGTAGTGGAAACTCTGACAGTAGTAATCTCCTGCATCTTCAGCCTGGACTCCACTGATGGTCAGAGTGAAGTCAGTCCCAGATCCACTGCCACTGAATCGATCAGGAATCCCTGAGTTATGGTATGTTGCATAGTAGATCAGGAGTTTAGGAGATTCTCCAGGTTTCTGCTGGAACCAGGATAGGAGGTGATAACCACTATAGATAAAACTATCACTGCTGTACACTGCAGTGCTGGTTCTACAGCTCAGGGTGACAGTGTCTCCTGTGAGAGCAGATTTACCAGCAGGAGTCTGAGTCACAGTCACCTGTCCTGTGCATCCTGAAGAATAAAAAAGGCATATTCATATGATCCATTGGTACATTAGCATGTTACACCTCTGCCCAGATAGTTATTTTATACATTTATTTCATACAGTTAATTTAAGCCTTATACTTCCTTTAGATTAAAATCAAAGATATCATATCTATTTGATTATTTTTCATGAATCTCACCCTGAATGCAGAAAGTGAGTGCCCAGATGAAGATGGTGATAAAAGTCATTCTTGCTGTGGGTTCTGTTGCCATGAAGGACAGCTCTCAGTCATCAAGTGTTAAACTCACAGGACTATAAACACTCCCAGAGCACTGAAGCATGTGCTGCCAATGCAAAGTGTCTTCTCTATGCAAATGGTCTTCCTGGGTACAGCAGGCACTTGTAGCCCAGCAGTGCTGTGGAGGCAGACTAGGGCTTATGGGCTGTGACACAGACAGAACAGTTTAACACTGGTGTAACAGTGTCTGAACAGCAGGATCACAATCCAAACCAACATCATTCATATTTCGCCGTCCAATTCTTTTTCTCACATGTACCCCTGTTAAACAGCACATACACCCCTCCTCTGACTCATCTCTATAGCAGCATTGGTCTTTAAGGGGGTGAAAGCGCACTTCAGGTTATCACACTTACAAACCTTGGTTTTTCCCTCTTTTTCATGGAACTGGTTCAGTTAATTATTCTTTCTCTTTTACCACTGCACTGACAAGTAATGCATATTGTGATTATTTAAACTGGGTAATTCTGAGAGGGGAATAATCAAGCTCTGATCTGATGTGTTCCTACTCAGGAGTGCCTCTCAGTGTAGGGTGAGAGTAACACACGGTAATATAAAGAGTAATAGACAGTGTATTAGGTAACACTGCAAACTTTGTGTACTTATGACGTTAAATGAAGTGCAGCAGTACAGTTCTCTCTGTTTCATATTTCTTTTTAAACACCAATTTGAATGTTCACTAATATTTGCATGGAAATATAGATCAGGATTTGATACCAAACTTTAGCTTCAACTCTGTTATTACAGTGTTATTACATCAGGTGCAATAGTGGTGCTCTGTCTCCCTCCTGTGGTCACTGTATGTAAAGGCAGCTTGTGTGACAGTTTGAATGGAACTGCTGTAGACTGAGTGGTTTCACAGACAAATATACTACATATAAATCAGTGGTGACTGGAGACTCAAAAATTTGGGGAGGACAGGTGAGAGGAGGAGGGCAAAGCAGGAGAGCGTCAAAGACAAATCAAGTTTACGAAACAGCAATATATTTACAAAAAAGAAAAAAATATGTTTGTTACATGGGTCTTTGAAGTCCATTGGATTGTTTCCCAAGAATTATTCGCCTGTAAGTTTGATTCAAGAATAAGGTCATTCATGCATTTTTGCATTTCTATGACATCTTCAAATGTATGAGGTTATCATCTATGGGAACTGCACAGAAAAAAATGAATTAAATACAATTAAAATGTGATTTCCCTTAATCAATTTTAAAAAATATAAGTTATGGGATTTGAATTAAGTAGTATTTCATCATAAAATTATATTGTTTTTGCAAAATAACACATCCAATTATTCACCCTCACTGGAGTTATAGCTGCTATAAAATGCTTGTTCAGTCTTTTTCTCCTCAGCTCTCCATATAGTCATTCTGAAATACCTTTCCGCTTCCTGTAAATAAATACTTGTGGAGCTTGAGTTTACCAGAGCCTCATTCCCCAGAGTATGGAATGATAATCCACAACATTCCCGTGCCTGTCCGTTCCTCTTCTACTACCCACAAAACTAACCATGCCTTGGCAGTCTCCAGTGTCCATTTTTTCCCCATGAACTAGGAAACAATAACCAATTTATTTGTCATTTTCCACTCTGCCTTATCAATGTATGTTATTAACAATGTGCAAATGCTAATATTCAAACTACTCACAGATTTCTGAACGCATCCAGAAGAAAACATGCAATAATACTTATAGACATAATTCACTTCTTATGTCACCAGTACACATTTTTAATTTAGGCGACTCTGCTATCTGCTTGATATAGAATGGTTAAGTGAAAGACAATTTAAGAAAATCTGGAGCACAACAGTAAACCACCTCAATCAATGCAACATTTTAATAGGTACGTGATTTCAAACAGAGTTGGTGCTCTTCTCAAGAATGCCGCACCTGTGGTTATGCGATGTCAATCAGGAAGGGAGGGCCACCTCCCATGAAATGCCAAATAACGTTTTATATTAATACTACATATATAAATATATGTTTTGAGAGGAAAGAGGAAGACTGTAAAATTATATATATATTTTTTTTTTTTTTTTTTTTTTTTTTTTTTTTTTTTTTTTTTTATTTTATAGTCTTCCTCTTTCCTCTCAAAAATAGTGGAGGACCATCCTCCCTTACCTCTATGGACCAGCCTCCTCTGTAGTGGTCTTAATGCCATTCATAAAGAAACCACCCTCACAGAATCTTCCTTCAGCTGAATTTGTTGTCCTTTCAAAGTACTAAACTAAGGGCCCTCCTGATTTAAACCAATACATGTGATTCCATATTCCTCAATGCATTTTACAAAAGGTGAATACTTCTTTTTATTTTTCTGTATTTATGCCTTTGGTCATCTAAAATGTATGTGTCAGTATTGTTTCTAAATTCTAGAATGGGTTTTATGTGAACTGGTATGTGTTTTAATGCCATTGGGTAAGTAAGAATAACTCAGTCATAAACTGTTGCTTGTTCAGCACTGTAAATTCTTAATGTTATTTAAAACATTGCATTCTTTTCAATTTAGAACATAAAATTGGACAGAATTCACATTATTCTGTTTCCCAGCAACAGTAGTAAGTTCAAGTGGTTTAGATTTTTCAGTATTTCAGCCTCTATGATGTCACAATAGGAATGTGCTTAAAACGCAAACAACTATCAATTAATATGTCATTTGGACTTGTCATGGATTGCAACTATATCTTACCAAAATGTACCAGTGACTTACGATAATAGAAAACAATATTGTGTTCCACTATTTTCTTTGGACAGTTACATCCTTCAGACTTGTAAGTAGATACCTCAAGCTTTTCCTCAAATGCAGTGTCTCGATGTTATTACAACAAAATTATTTGATTGGCTACAGATATTACAAGAGTTTTAATGTTTTACCTTAATATTACTTGTCAGCAAGCCAGTTATTCACGGTAACTGAAGTAAGGACCCTCATAGTGTATATGAGAATGGCCAATGTTGACACAAACTTGGTTAGCCATAAGGTGCAAGTATTTTCATTCTAAATTAATTGCACTTTACAAATAATTCTGACAAAAGTGACATCATGAAATTAAATGAAAGTTTTAATTATGAAATAAAACAGGTTGTTTGAAAACAGCCATTTGTTATTGAGAAATAAAGATCAAATTCTCAATGATTCATTATTCTGAAATAGAAATTAAACATGATAATGCTATGGGGAATATTCATATGATTAAATAATATTTAATTGAGAAACATTTATTGAATTATTTCACGGTTTATTGATTAGTTTCTATTTTCATTTGATTATTTACTTCATACACATATTTGTTTAAATAATTTTGATTAAATGGTATTCTACAACTATGATGTCACAATGGGAAGGAAGTCCAGATGTAGAACACTGACAGCTGATGCAGAATAGAACATAAAGAACAGACAGAAAGGACATTTCTGGTCTATAATTCTGAAGTCAGTTAAATCAGTGCATATTAAAAGCAGATGAATGAGATTATTTCTGTGTTCCAAACAAGAAGTTCATTCTCCATACAGAGATCCTCAAAGGTTGGAAGTTGGCAAATTAAATAATGGAATTTATTCCATCAATATAGCCAGTTCTGTTCTATATACATTTTGCTTGTAGCTCAGCCAAAGCACGACATTATCCTGGGCCTTGTTGGGACAGAGCTAAGGGGCACCTTTACATTAAAACCAAAGGCACTTGTTTTGCCTTGTTAGGTAAGTCAATAATGGTTTGGTTCGTTGCAAACAAGTAATTTAAGTGACTGTCATTCACATGGTGTTGTTGCAGAGTATGGTGTTTGTTACAAAGAGAGGACAGTACAGTCATTTGAGACGGGCCCAGGTGAAGTTGTGCTTTCTCCTGTCTTGTATTTGCATGCCATATAATTCACACTAAACGGAAGTTTAAATTTCATGAATATGCAAATCAAATATATTTTTCTATGACAAGAATTTATTTCTCCCTCAATAATTTAATATTGTTAGCAAACTTGAATGTAGAAGTTGTTGAGGCTGTTCATGAATGGTGCTCTCACAAGATGTGTGTCTCTGCAGAATGTCCCTTGATCCAGAATGTCCCTCGCCATGGAGCTTTGGATCCTGGCATTCACCATAATCGTGTCCCTGCCTGACCATCCGCCTCTTCCTGAGGAGGCCCTCCTTTCATGTCAGCTGACTAAAGAAAGGGAAGAAGAAGAAGGTGTCAGACCAGCCAATGAAAGGAGTCAGCCACCCACCCCTGTTACAGAACTCCGCCCCCTCCCTGCAGATCCCAGGAGGCAGAGTACACGATCAAACAGGAAGAAGAGCGAAACAGGTGAGGAAATCCCTCTAAGAAGTAAAAACATGATATTTAATATCACAGAAAATGTGATATTTAACATATGGCTGAAACAGGTGCAATATGGATTTATGGAATCCAGAATATGGATTTAGGCAGAACTGAGGCATTGTGGGATAGAGTGCACTGAAGTCATACTGCATGCAAATGATCAAAACTAACATACATAGTAACCAATGAGGTAACAGCTTGGTGTGTCCAAACTGCAAAACCACATGCTAATCTGGTAATTTGTGTAACATGTACTTGTGTAATGTGTAGTTTATGTAATCTTTTCTGTTACCTGTTTGTCTTTGAGTCTCAGTCTCTCTGGTAGCCGATGCATCTCAGCCTGACACTGAAAGGAGTCCTGGACTTGCGCCAGTGAAGAGTGCACCTGGAACGACTAAGTCTATGAAAAAGAAGCACAAAGGTAGGATTACAGGTTCAGTTCAGTCACATTGACAGTCCATCCTTCCTACAGTAGCATGGGAGTGTTTTCTCCAAGTCAGCATTCAGGAAGTGGAGGCATCAGTCTGTCTTTACATTAAATTACATGACAGGCATTTGGCAGATGCTCTTATCCAGAGCAAGTTTCAACACAAAGTGCATTTCTTTGGGGACAAGATTATCAAAGTGCAAGTGAAGGGTACAAGTCTCAAGTGCCAGTAGGGTTAGAAAGGACTGAACTGGACTTGTTGAGGGAAAAAGAAAACAAGAAACATTTAGAAAACCATAACTCGGATACAACAATTAGTAATAAGCAGTAACCCTAAGGTAGCTACAGTAAAAACTAAGGCTAAGTAGGAGAGCTAGGGAGGGAAGGAGAGAGGTGCATCCTGAAGAGGTAATTCTTCAGTCTGCACTTGAAGGTGGGCAGACTATCTGCTGTTCTGACCACCGTGGGAAGGTCATTCTGCCAGCGGGGAGCCAGAACAGACAGCAGACGTGACTCGGAGGTGCAGGCATGGAGAGGAGGGGGCACCGGGCACGCTAAAGACGCAGACCAGAGTGCACGGGCGGGCGTGTAGGGTCTGATAAGCTTCTGAAGATAGGACGGAGCCATCCCCTTAACAGCCTGGAAGGCAAGCACCAAAGTCTTGAATCTGATGCGAGCCGAGACAGGTAGCCAGCGGAGGTCGGTGAGGAGGGGAGTGACGTGGGTGCGTCTGGGAAGGTTGAAGACCAGACGAGCAGCAGCATTTTGGATGAGCTGCAAAGGTCAGACGGAAGATGCTGGAAGGCCAGCAAGGAGGGAGTTGCAGTAGTCCAGGCGGGAGAGAACCGTCGCTTGGACTAGCAGCTGCTTGGAGTAGGTGGTGAGAAAGGGGCGGATTCTCCTGATGTTATACAGGAAAAATCTGTACGCCCGACTCACCGTCGCTGCGATGTTCTCGGAGAGGGTCAGCTTGTTGTCGAAGACCACTCCGAGGTTCTTAGCGCAGGATGACAGTGACAGGATGGTGTCACCCAGGGAGATGGAGAGGTCCAGCGATGGAGAAGATGGAGCAGGAAAGAAGAGGAGCTGTGACTTGTCTGGGTTGAGCTTAAGATGGTGGGTGTCCGTCCAGCTCTGAATATCCCAGAGACAAGCAGAAATCCGAGCGGAGACCTGTGAGTCAGAGAGAGAGAATGAGAGAAAGAGTTGGGTGTCATCTTTAAAACAACATTTACAGTAACATTCACCAATGCAACAGAGACAACACTTAGTAACAACAGAGGAATCAGTTACATGGTGGAGGTATCAGTCACAGTAGAGACGTCAGCTATAAACTGCTCCCATGTGCAAAGAAGATAAGATTTGACCAGCCTCTCTGCTGATGATGGAGACATCCAGCGAGACCGAGTTGATTAGAGGATGGTATCATTGATATGTTTTCTGTCTGAAAATAATATTCTCAGATTTATTGAAGCACACTGTTCTAACTACTATCCATGACAGAGCTGGGTGAAGGGAGTTATATCAGTGTCTGTATTTCATACCCAGTGATTATGCACATAGATCAGAGCAGATCAAGATGTTATGAATGAAAATTATAATGTACTGCTTTTATGTACATTTAACATTAAATATATGGGCATGATGTTCAAATGAGTAGACCATGTTAGATTGATAAACTATTAATTTCTCCAAGATTTTTAGCAGTCAGAGTAGAAAGACTCTCAGACACTTCTCACCTTACACTGCTAACATTTACCTTGAGTCTGATTTATGTAGCTCTAGCTCTGAGTTAGAGCTCTAGTTCACCCAGTCTGCTTGGCTCCACTTAATGAGCAGCCAGCCTCTGACTGTTCACCTCGTTCTCAGGCTCTTGCTGAGTCTGTTGAATTGTCTCCACACAGCAGTTCCTCTGCTTATGCCTCTGCTGGAGGAGATGATGTGGGGACAGAGGCTGAGAGTCTACCAAGGCTCTGTGCTCACGTGGCTCCTGGCCATCACCATGGAATCAAGGATGCCTCTACCTGCCAGCACACATGAGTCTCTCTCCTCTGTCTTAGGATGTCCTCATCAGCACCAGCTCCAAATAAATGCATTTGGTTACGCAGTAAGAGAGCGCCCACGCTACAGCGCTCACTATGAAATCATGCATATGATGTGAATAGTTGCAGATTACCATGAGCAAAGGGTATGTGTTATTCCATATGGTTATCTAATTAAAGACTGTTTATGCTGACCTCATCAAATGAGGGCCATTTGATGCGAAGATTACAACATTCTGTTGTATGATTCAGACAAACCAATATGTATTTAATAATATCAGTCTTGACAACATCCTGATAAATAACTAGTCGGGACAGCAATGATTTTGTACTGTACTTAGACTTGATGATTTTCCACACCACAAGGGGAAGCCACCCTACTTTGATATAAGAGGGGTTATATGGTCTCTATTTGAGAAGAACCACAGAGACACCATAATAATGATTATGAAACACCTCTGTAGAACACACATCAGTCCAATGGAGGGGCCGATAGTGCCTCACTTTCACACTGTATTCAACACAAGGGACTGAGGTGGCACCCAAGTGACCGTAGTATTGTTGAGGATAATACAGTTACAGCTGTAAGGGTGAGGAAGAGTCAGCTCAGGTGTGAAGGTGTTGATGGAAACAGCACCGCTGTCCAATCCAGTTCAACACTACAGATCCTGACTAGTTCAGTCTCTCTGAACGATTTAAGGCTGGTTTTACATGTCCATACTTTCTGTCATTGAAAATGTAAAAGAAGTTTACTCTTATGGAAACCTACCCAAAAAATCACATTTGATATTATGGTAGGAAACTGCTTCATACATGTAATCCAGTTGCTAGTTTTCTGTACTGTGTTTGACTTGGATAAATTCACTTGTTTTTAAAAAATTGTTTCATATAACCATAATTATCCATCCACCGGGCTTTGATACTGTTGGATGTACAGACATGAAAATGTTCAAATATTGTATTAGGTGTGAGTGCATTTGTAAGTTATAACTGAACCACTGAAGCTCAGTGTGCTGAAGCAGAACCCCTCAGTGTCCCGGGTCAGTGCCTCCCCCCTCAGCACCTGCAGTAGGTCCCAGCTGCAGCAGTGCAGTCTCTGTGCAGTCTGACTGAGGGAGGTTTTTGTACGGCTCTCTATCACTGTGTGAACACCCAGCTACTGCTGATGTAGTGGTCACTCTGGCAGTAGTAATCTCCTGCATCTTCAGCCTGGACTCCACTGATGGTCAGAGTGAAGTCAGTCCCAGATCCACTGCCACTGAATCGATCAGGAATCCCTGAGTAACGCGATGTTGCCAAATAGATCAGGAGTTTAGGAGCTTCTCCAGGTTTCTGCTGGTACCAGTGTAACCTGTTGTTGCTATACACAGCAGTGCTGGTTCTACAGCTCAGGGTGACAGTGTCTCCGATGAGAGCAGATTTACCAGCAGGAGTCTGAGTCACAGTCACCTGTCCTGTGCATTCTGAAGGAAAGAATATTAATATGTATTATATTATCCATAGGCACTTTAGAATGTCACACCATTGTCCAGATAATTATTTTGCAAAGTGATTGCATATAGTTATTTCATGCTTCATACTTGAATTTCATTAAAATGTAAGACATATATATTTGAATATTTTTTATGAATCTCACCCTGAATGCAGAAAGCGAGTGCCCAGATGAAGATGGTGATAAAATTCATTGTTGCTGTGGGTTCAGTTGCCTTGAAGGACAGCTCTCAGTCATCAAGTGTTAAACTCACAGGACTATAAACACTCCCAGAGCACTGAAGCATGTGCTGCCAATGCAAAGTGTCTTCTCTATGCAAATGGTCTTCCTGGGCACAGCAGGCACTTGTAGCCCAGCAGTGCTGTGGAGGCAGACTAGGGCTTATGGGCTGTGACACAGACAGAGCAGTTTAACATCTCCAGAGACAGACCAGGGTCAAAGTCCCAGTGCCCCATCAATGGGTCAGCACATACACATGACTAACTCTGTGCTGCCAAATGCTGCTGTTCCCATTCAAAGTGTTCCAGAAACCATCATTTTCATTAATTTCAGGAGTTTTTAAATGACATCTTTAAACCTCTTACTCAAAACTTCCAAACTAAATAAGGTGACCACCTCTTCCCATTGAACCACCGGTGGGTCATCCAGACAGATGGCGGTGCCACATGTTAGTGTTTCCATTAAAGAGTTCCAGATTCTGTCTAACAGAGTTAAAGCTTTTAATGTCAGAGAATGAAAACTATATCTGTTTGAATGAAGATGTGTGCACATATCCCTTTCATCTCTCTTATCACTGACATTTGAAATAAAGGGCAGTGCATGATACAATAGGTCAGAACACTTTCAATGGTGCCCCTGGAGAAGGTGGTGAGGGCCAGAATGGGGAGACTGTCCTGTTGGGCCTTCTTGACAATGGCCATGGTGTTGGTGGTCGAGGTCAGGTCATTCGCCATGTACACTCCCAGGAAATTGATGCTACCGACCCTCTCCAGAATCGCACCATCTACGATCAGCAGGGGTGGTGGTCCGTACGAACCTTCCTGAAGTTGATGACCATCTCCTTGGTCTTGTTAACATTCAGGGAGAGGTCGTGTCTGTTGCACCACGCTGTCAGCTGCTCCACCTCCATCCTGTATGCTGACTCATCACCTTTGCTGATGAGACCCACAACTGTCGTGTCATCAGCGAACTTGATGATGTGGTTGTTGCTGAATCTGGCAGTACAGTCGTGGGTCAGCAGGGTGAACAGCAGGGGGCTCAGGACGCAGCCCTGGGGTGAGCCTGTGCTCACTGAGGTGGTACCTGATGTGTGGCTGCAGACTCTGACTGTCTGCTGCCTTTGTGTCAGGAAGTCCAGGATCCAGTTACATGTGGCAGTGTCCACATCCAGCTTCTCCACCAGTTGCTGTGGTATGATGGTATTGATAAATACATAAATCTGTCAAAGAGCAATCTGCATTTTCAAACGCCAATGCACTGTCAGCCTCTCCCAAAATCAAGAGAGAGCCTCCATCTCTGATCAGCACTATGGGCAGTTATGTAATTCTCTGTGGGGCTGTGGGACTCAGTAAGGACTGCCTCAGATACCAAAGTGTGTTCTCTGTTCAGTTTTAACAGGGTAGAGGCATTCAGATATGCAGAGGGGCTCTGTCACCATCTAGTGGTCAGTATATGTAATGGCAGCTTGTATAATGTGTGTTGAAGGAAAGACCTCTGGACTGTCCAACAGGGGGTTCACTGTTACTCTTTCCACAGACATGTGATGTACAACTGCAATACATTTAAAATCTTATAATATAATACAAAATGGCATTTCACTGATTGATCAGGCATATATGAATTGTATTCATTGTCATTTCAATTTGAAATAACTAACCTCTCAAGGCTTGGATATCCTGACCTTAAATTCAGTCTTAGTATATTTGTTTATTAGATGCATGAGAGTTTATTGACCCATTGAAGCTCAGTGTGCTGGAGCAGAACCCCTCAGTGTCCCGGGTCAGTGCCTCCCCCCTCAGCACCTGCAGTAGGTCCCAGCTGCAGCAGTGCAGTCTCTGTGCAGTCTGACTGAGGGAGGTTTTTGTACGGCTCTCTATCACTGTGTGAACACCCAGCCATTGATGGAGTGTAAACTCTGACAGTAGTAATCTCCTGTATCTTCTGCCTGGACTCCACTGATGGTCAGAGTGAAGTCGAGGCCATTTCCTCTCCCACTGCCACTGAATCTAGAGGGCACTCCAGATACTCTCTCTGATGTGAGTTTGATCAGGAGTTTGGGAGCTTCTCCAGATTTCTGCTGGTACCAGTGGAGATAGTACTGAGCACCACTATATTGGACAACTGCAGTACTGGCCTTACAGTCAATAGAGACTGACTGACCCGTCTGAACTGACTGGGCTGGAGACTGAGTCAGAACCACCTGCCCCCAAGACTCTGCAGAGAGAGAGATTTACTGTGTAAAAAGCATTGCTAAAAACAATGTGCACTTACAGATTTGAATGTTCATGTATAACTATAAATTACAAAAATAATGTCTGATATTTTCTGTAGTTAGAGAATCATTCGAATTTGACAAAGTATTTCTCTCACCCTGAATGCAGAAAGCGAGTGCCCAGATGAAGATGGTGATAAAAGTCATTGTTGCTGTTTGTTCTGTTGCCATGAAGGACAGCTCTCAGTCATCAAGTGTTAAACTCACAGGACTATAAACACTCCCAGAGCACTGAAGCATGTGCTGCCAATGCAAAGTGTCTTCTCTATGCAAATGGTCTTCCTGGGTACAGCAGGCACTTGTAGCCCAGCAGTGCTGTGGAGGCAGACTAGGGCTTATGGGCTGTGACACAGACAGAGCAGTTTAACACTGGTGTAACAGTGTCTGCACAGCAGGATCACAATCCAAACCAACATCATTCACATTTCACGATCATATTCTTTTTCTCACATGTACCCCTGTTAAACAGTGCAGTGTAAACCTTTGAGGTGGTGAAATTGCAGAATTAGATTTTTACAATTTGAAACCTTGGATCTTGCCTAATTTTCGTGGTGTGAGTTATTTATGTCCTATCACTGCTGCACTCACACATAATCAATACTCTGATTGTTTCCCATTACACTGAAGGACCAGACATGGCTGACTACTGCAGCCATTGCTGTTTTTCCACTGTAGTGAAAGAGGATTCTGCTGCTCTCTCCATCATAGTCAACAAGGACAGGGTATCACCTGAGGGGTATGAAACAAGTGAGGAAGTGTCTCTGAATTGTAGTCCCCCCCCCAAAAAAAATGGCATTTGGCCACTTTCTGTTGTGTTTTTCTTCCACTCACCACCTAACTCAGCTCAGTGGCCTCACCTGCCACTGTGCCACCACATTTATAACATTAAATGAAACCCATGAATTAGTTTCATGGGTTTTTGAAGTACATTGGTTTCAGTGGCGGCTGCTGGTCTTTCAAAGAGGGGAAGCTCATTGTCGGCTTTACATCATAAAATTTGTCAATTTATTTATACATAAATTCTGCCCTCCGTTCCTTTTCAAGAAAATGGTCTGTGACTCTTTCATGTTTCTGTGAACTCCCTGTAATTCCACTTGTTGGATGATTCACTACTCTCATCATGCCCCCTAAATGATAGCTCCTGCCGGCCAAGCAAGGAAGTCACATCAATAAGGCAGTTTAGGAAGGCCCTGTTTTGTTTGTTTCATAATGTTATGCCACTTGAATGCGAGCACCTTCTGTAATTGCATGTTAAACTATCACCCTGCCCAGGCAACTTAACCTTGTACATGCACTCACATGTTCATTGTTCTTGTCATGTCTTTTATATGCCTGGTCAAAGTTAGTCAGATCCCCAAAACCCAATTTTGACCAGACAAGACATCCCTGAGAAGGTTTCATCAAGAGGCATGGCCAACAGTACATTTTCTTTGTCACAGCACTTCCAGTGAGCCAACTAACTTTGTCATACCAGGACAGCTGAAAAGACCTGTTACTTTTCCCTACTTTTTGCACCAAATCAATCTCAGGTGTTGATCTGCCCTGCTGTTTAATTCTAAGTTTCTCCTCGTAAGGAAGACTATCAAATCAGGTCGACAATATTAGCATTGTCTGCCATCGTGTGCACCTTGCTAGCTAGCTAGTTCACTCCGACCTAGCCAACAGTATGACTGATTGAACGATCTAACGAAACGAAATTAAAACTCAAACAAGGAAATGTTGAAATTATGTTAAACCTGAAACAAGGAAATACTATGTATGTTTTATTTACAGTGTAAGAAATGAACAAGTAATTTCGCCATGCAAATACCAACAAATTGCTTGCAGTTTGTCTTTCCACTTCACTTCAAGTGACGGTGTATAGCTCAAAATAGCTGTCAATCAAAACGGGATTCAGCCTTTCGACTGATCCTCCAATCATCATGCGGAAGCTCAGCGTCCGGGCCAGCCGAGGCCCGCCCACAGCTCCATTCACCCCCAGAGACGCTGAGCGTCCGGGGGCGGGACAAAATCATGGCATTTATCCAATTACCGTCGAGTTTCGTGGCAATGAAAAAAACTGTTCCATGCAGTCCCATTGACGCGCATGGACGCTCAGCGTCTACGGGCAAATGCATTAACCATAGACCGTATGAGAAAACGGCGCTATGGGAATGTATGAGAAGTTAACAACATCGAGACAGTCGATTTGTGATAAGTAGCTGATTCTGAACGAATTCGTCTTCAAGATGAACGTGTTCTAACGCATTTGTAGTCAATGAAATGTTAACACAACCGTACATATTTGACCATTTAATTTTTGACATTTTAGGGGAAGCTGAGCTTCCCTTGCAGTCTTAGAGAAATCGCCTCTGATTGGTTTGTGTCCCAAGAATTATTAGCCTATAAGTTTGATTCAAGAATATGATCCTTCATGCATTTTTGCATCAGTATTACATTTTCAGATGTATGAGGTTATCATCTATGAGGACTACACAGAGAAATTAAGCCCCATAAAATCTGATGTCACTTTATCAACTTTTGTTGGATTTTAAAAATTCAAGTTATAAGATATGAGTTAAGTAATATTTCATCATAAAACGATGTAATGTATTCAAAGACCCTTCCTCTATAGACTTTTACATTTTTATTCATGTGTATTATATTTTTCTAAATAGCCCACATGAACACTTTTATTTTAAAACAGCCTAAATACCACATCCATTTTTTTTTCAAAATTTGCATCATAGAGTAAGACTGTTGTTGGTGCTCTTATAAAACTCTTGCTTGTTCAGCATTGTAAACTCTTAACCGTTATTTAAAACATTTTACTCTTTTAAATTTACAATATAGAATTGGACAGAATTCACATCATTCTATTTCCCAGCAACAGTAATAAGTTCAAGAGGTTTAGAATTTTCAGTATTTCAGCCTCTATGATGTCACAATCGGAATGTTCTTAAAATACAAACAACTATCAATTAATACGTCATTTCGACTTGTCATCGATTGCAACTATATCTTACCAAAATTTACCAGTCACTTTGTATAGTAGAAGACAATATTGTGTTCCGCCACTATTTTCTTGGACAGTTACATCCTTCAGACCTGTAAGTAGATACCTAATGATCAGTTCTTTGCCTGAATCTAACAGATAGGCTACAGAAATTGCAGGAGTTTTAATGTTTTACCTTAATATAGCAAGCTAGCTATATAGGCTAACTGAAGTAAGGCTGTCATATCGAATATGAGAATGGCCAATGTTGGTGCAAACTTGTTTTGCCATAAGGTGCTAGTATTTCCGTTAATTGCACTTCACAAGTAATTGTGAGAAAAGTGGCATCATGAAATAAAATTTTCATTATGAATTATAACAGGTTGCTCGAAAAAGCCGTTTCTAAATAAAATGTATTTTTATGAAATAAAGATCAAATAATTAATTACTTCATCATTTTGAAGTAAAATTTAAACATGATAATGGTATAGCGAAAATCAGTGTGCTGAAATAATATTTTATCATAAAGGGTTGAGTATCATTTCTTGAATCATTTCACAATTTATCAATGAATTTATCGTCTATGTGATTATTTATTTCATAAATGTTTTTGTTATTTTTTGTTTTGTTAAATATGAATAAAATGGCATTCCATAACTATGATGTCACAATGGGAAGGAAGTTCAAATGTAGAACACTGACAACTGATGCAGAATTGAACATAAAGGACTGACAGAAATTATTATGAATGACCACGTACCTCCTAGCTGCTGAGACTGTTCTTCTTCCTAAATTTGTGAATCAACGCTGAACATTCATCTAGCTTTGAGGGAATTTGAGACGGAATGTACTGAATTATATCATCAAGCTTGACATCTCTGGCCTGTAATTCTGGTCAGTGAAATCAGTGCATATTAAAAGCACCTGAGTGAGATTAGGACTGTGCTCCAAAAATTAAGTATATTCTCAGAGAAGTCCTCAAAGGTTGGAAGTTTGCAAATTAAATAATTGAATGTATTCTTTTCATATAGCCAGTTCTGCACTATATACACTTTGCTTGTAGCTCAGCTAAAACATTGCATTATCCTGGGTATTGTTGTGACAGAGCTAAGGGGTACGTGGTATGCTCAGGGGGGCAATGGCCCCCCTGGTGCCCGTTTGATTAAAAAAAACACCACATAAGTGTTCTCCTGGTTTCCCTATGCATGAAAAAAACATGATGAAGGACCTTCTACAATTGCCCTTTGTATGAGCAAATGTAAAAAAGTGCCCTCCTGGGTGAACCTCCAGTGGACAACACCTAGTTATGTGCCCTCTCGGAACCCCTACTTGCAGTAAGATGTGATCCTGTAAATGCCCTCTAGAGGTCATCTATGGCAGGAAAACATGAGTGAATGCCTTCCAGGTTCCCCAAAGGTAGAAATATGTGTCCTCTAGGTTGACCATATGGTAGCAATTGAGTGCACTTCAGGATGCTATAAGACTGTACAATAACAGTCTTAATCTGTCTAAAAGGACAACACATTACATGGTGTGTGTGTGTGTGTGTGTGTGTGTGTGTGTGTGTGTGTGTGTGTGTGTGTGTGTGTGTGTGTGTGTGTGCACGTGTGTTTTTAATATGCCCTTTCAATAATCTAACAACTAAAGTGAAATATCCCACTAATAAAATCATTCATTCACTCATTCATACGTTCATTCATTCAGTCAGTAATGGCTTTGTGGATCTTCTCTAGCTAGTTTCCTTGGCCACGCCCTCTTTAAAATGTACTGGTGTCACTAAGTTTAGCACAAGCTGAGCTACAGCTTTGACATTCGACTACAATGTGTCAACCAGTTATGAGGTGTTCCAAGACAGAGGGTCGCTCTTTCCACAGGGAGTGGTACAAAGGACACCCCTGGCTAGAGTATTCAGTGGAAAATGAGTCCAGGTCTTGTTTTAGTTGCACACTCTTTTTGAAGGAGGAAAAGTATCAAAGTAAGACAGTCTGGCAAACAGTTTGAGTTAATAATTGGAAAAAGGCCTCAGAGAAAATCAAGGAACATAAAGAAACAGCAGCACACATGATAGGCATGGTGAGATGGAGCAATTTCAGGCAGAGACCACTGGACTAAGCTTTCGAGAGGGTAGACATGAAAAGCGAAGCCAAAAAAGGACAACAACAGAAAACCAGAGAACTAATGACTAGATGAGCTGATAGTTCACTCAGGGGTCATGATGAAAGTAACTCTTCATTACAGAAAGAAAACTTCCTTGAACTTATTGAGCTCCGAGCTAAATATGACTGTACCATAAAAATGCACCTTGATAAAATCAACCAAATCTAGTCCCAATGGAAAAACACACAGATGTCTCTGGTCTCCAATAAAACACAGAATGACTAAATCAAGGCCCTTACCACCTATGTCAGGAGAGTCATTTGTGAAGAAATGGATGAGTCCAAAATACTCTCCATGCTCTTCGATGAGACTGCGGATGTTGCTCATGTTGAACAAGTCGCCTTTGTTGTTCGTTTCATCCATAAGATGGAAATTAAGGAGCACTTCTTACACGTCTGTGATGTGACAGGAACTACTGGTAAAGAGTTAGAGTCTGTTGTAATGGCAGTTCTTGAGGAAAATGGATTGAAAAAAGAAAACATCAGGGGCCAAGGCTACGATTGAGCTGCAGATATGAGTAGAAGCTACCAGAGTCTGCAGTCTCAAATTCAGAGAAACTATGAGAAAGCTTTATAAGTGCATTACCATGCTCATCGTCTGAATTTAGATTTGGTGGAGAGCGCCAAATCGAGTCCACATTTTTTTCGGTTTCTCAGTTTTTTTGAGAGGCTACATACTTTCATAGCTTCATGTACAAAGATTCATGCAGTATTTGTGGAAATGCACCAGACCATGTAACCCTGACCAGAGGGTCCATGTGCTGAAGAGGCTGTCCGACACACAGTGGTCTTGCAGAGAAGATGGCCTGAGAACGCTGAAGAAGGTCCTCTCTGCCCTGGTGCAACTATTTCATTTAATGGCTGAGAGTGAGCCACCAGAGAGTGATCCACTGACAGTGACTCACCAGAGAGTGACCTACTGAGGGTGATCCACTGAGAGTGATCCACCAGGCTCTGCAGCAGGTGAAGGCCGGATGCTCTTGCGTAGCATAGATGTTGAATTTATACTTTGCATGGAGATCGCCACACCTGTCTTCACTGAGACTACCATTTCTTCTGCCACACTCCAGTGAAAGGATCTCGATCTGTCAGTGTCATACACCGTAGTGGAAGGGGTGAGAAAAAGGCTGACAGCACTGAGGAAAGATGAAGAATTCAAAGTCCTCTTTTCAAAAGCCACAGAGCAAGCAGAAGCAGCTGGCATTGAGGCCCATGATGAAATACCTGGATACAGAAAGGTACCCCAAAGATTCAAGTTCAGCTCCCAGTTTGCTACACTGGGAGGACCACCAAGCCCAGAACCTGGAGGAGCACTACCAGGGAAAGGTGTTCTTACCTTTTCAGACACTCTCTCTCAGGAACTTGACAGAAGATGACCCTCTGTCTAGAAGTGTTTTCTCCCAGTCAGCATTCAGGAAGTGGAGGCATCAGTCTGTCTTTAAAACAACATTTAAAGTAACATTCACCACTGCAACAGAGATGACACTTAGTAACAACAGAGGAATCAGTGACATGGTGGAGGTATCAGTCACAGTAGAGACGTCAGCTATAAACTGCTCCCATGTGCAAAGAAGATAAGGTTTGACCTGAACTCTCTGCTGATGATGGAGACATCCAGCGAGACCAAGTTGATTAGAGGGTGGTATCATTGATATGTTTTCTGTCTGAAAATAATATTCTCAGATTTATTGAAGCACACTGTTCTAACTACTATCCATGGCAGAGCTGGGTGAAGGGAGTTATATCAATGTCTGTATTTCATACCCAGTGATTATGCACATAGATCAGAGCAGATCAAGATGTTATGAAGGAAAATTATAATGTACTGCTTTTATGTACATTTAACTTTAAATATATGGGCATGCTGTTCAAATGAGTAGACCATGTTAGATTGACAAACTCTTCATTTCTCCAAGAGTTTTAGCAGTCAGAGTAGAAAGACTCTCAGACACTTCTCACCTTACACTGCTAACATTTACCTTGAGTCTGATTTATGTAGGTCTAGCTTTGAGTTAGAGCTCTAGTTCACCCAGTCTGCTTGGCTCCACTTAATGAGCAGCCAGCCTCTGACTGTTCACCTCGTTCTCAGGCTCTTGCTGAGTCTGTTGAATTGTCTCCACACAGCAGTTCCTCTGCTTATGCCTCTGCTGGAGGAGATGATGTGGGGACAGAGGCTGAGAGTCTACCAAGGCTCTGTGCTCACGTGGCTCCTGGCCATCACCATGGAATCAAGGATGCCTCTACCTGCCAGCACACATGAGTCTCTCTCCTCTGTCTTAGGATGTCCTGATCAGCACCAGCTCCAAATAAATGCATTTGGTTACGCAGTAAGAGAGCGCCCACGCTACAGTGCTCACTATGAAATCATGCATATGATGTGAATAGTTGCAGATTACCATGAGCAAAGGGTATGTGTTATTCCATATGGTTATCTGTTTAAAGACTGTTTGTGCTGACCTCATCAAATGAGGGCCATTTGATGCTAAGATTACAATCTTCTGTTGTATGATTCAGACAAACCAATATGTATTTAATAATATTAGTCTGGGCAACATACTGATAAATAACTAGTCAGAACAGCAATGATTTTGTACTGTACTTAAACTTGATGATTTTCCACACCACAAGGGGGAGCCATCCTACTGTGATATAAGAGGGGTTATATGGTCTCTATTTGAGAAGAAGCACAGAGACACCATAATAATGATTATGAAACACCTCTGTAGAACACACATCAGTCCAATGGAGGGGCTGATAGTGCCTCACTTTCACACTGTATTCAACACAAGGGACTGAGGTGGCACCCAAGTGACCGTAGTATTGTTGAGAATAATACAGTAACAGCTGTAAGGGTGAGGAAGAGTCAGCTCAGGTGTGAAGCTGTTGATGGAAACAGCACCGCTGTCCAATCCAGTTCAACACTACAGATCCTGACAAGATCAGTCTCTCCGACAGATTTAAGCTATGTTTCTAAATTATTCCTTAATTCATGTCCATACCTTCTGTCATTGAAAATGTAAAAGAAGTTTACTCTTATGGAAACATACCCAAAAAAATCACATTTGATATGATGGTATTAATTGTGATTGGGAGTAATTGTGTTAAGTTCAGATTTACTTTTATGGAGAGTGAATGCAGAAAACTGCTTCATGAATGTAATCCAGTTGCTAGTTTTCTGTACTGTGTTTGACTAATTTTTAAAAAAATGTGTTTCATATAACCATAATTATTCATCCACTGGACTTGGATACTGTTGGATTTACAGACATGATAATGCTCAAATATTGTATTACTTGTGAGAGCATTTCTAAGTTATAACTGAATCACTGAAGCTCAGTGTGCTGGAGCAGAACCCCTCAGTGTCCCGGGTCAGTGCCTCCCCCCTCAGCACCTGCAGTAGGTCCCAGTTGCAGCAGTGCAGTCTCTGTGCAGTCTGACCGAGGGAGGTTTTTGTACGGCTCTCTATCACTGTGTGAACACACCACCACTGTGTAAACTCTGACAGTAGTAATCTCCTACATCTTCAGCCTGGACTCCACTGATGGTCAGAGTGAAGTCAGTCCCAGATCCACTGCCACTGAATCGATCAGGAATCCCTGAGTTACGGTATGTTGCCCAATAGATCAGGAGTTTAGGAGCTTCTCCAGGTTTCTGCTGGTACCAGGCTAGGAGGTGATAACCACTCCAGACACGAACTGCAGGGTTAGTTTTACAGCTCAGGGTGACAGTGTCTCCTATGAGAGCAGATTTACCAGCAGGAGTCTGAGTCACAGTCACCTGTCCTGTAGACTCTAAGGAGAAGAAAAAAACAGCACACATTCATAACCATGCTTGAATAAGTATATTTTTATGCATGTAATACTACAGTGAAAAATAATAAATTTTGTACAAATATATGGTATATTCACATCATACATATTTGATTGTTTCATCTCACCTTGAATGCAGAAAGCGAGTGCCCAGATGAAGATGGTGATAAAAGTCATTGTTGCTGTGGGTTCTGTTGCCATGAAGGACAGCTCTCAGTCATCAAGTGTTAAACTCACAGGACTATAAACACTCCCAGAGCACTGAAGCATGTGCTGCCAATGCAAAGTGTCTTCTCTATGCAAATGGTCTTCCTGGGTACAGCAGGCACTTGTAGCCCAGCAGTGCTGTGGACTAGAGACTGTGGGCTGCAACAGAGAGAGAGTTCAACAGCAGCACCAGGACAGCAAGGAACAGATTTTTGGGATTTCACTGTCATGACCAGGGTATATATTGCACATAAAAATGCACTTTCGCTTATGCAATTATGTTCCATGATATTTTTCATATGCCAATTCTGAATATTAATTAATAAGACAGCAGAACAACATCCAATAGAGGACGTTTTAAGCTTATATGTCTCAATCTTTCGAATCTCCTTCTTCATACTTTCACTCTCTTTTTCTGTCTTGTCTTTTAGTCATGTTCCCTAAAACCTTCTGGCTAACATCAGCTAGTATCAGTTTGATATGTGATTAACTCTACTCTTTGTGAGAAACACAGGTCACTGCACTCCACATGCAAACATTTAACCAGCAACATGTGAACTGTGATGAAGATGGACATACAGAACCCAGTGCTCACCAAAGATTATCAGAAGCACCTGGTTTTATTCCTGACACAGTAGCTTTGAAAGGGATGGGAGCAGAGCAGCTCTGTGTCCTGAGTAAAAGGACTGGATCAGGGGAAAGTCTTGATGAGCTGAGTTATGCTGCAGTGATATAAACCATTAGCAGTGAGTGAGAGGCACCATTACCTGAGTGTGGAATAAGTGAAGAGTCTTAAGACATCTCATGGCAAAAATAAGTCCACACTCTGTTTAGGGCTGTAAGGCTGTTTAATGATCATGCAGTATGACTGCAGTGTAGCTGGGTTTATTCTGCTGGGGGTGTGCTCTGGGAGGTACAGGGCTGGAGCTCTGCAGGTGGATGGGTGCTGGAGGGGCCCTGGGGGGCTGGGCAGTGCTGTGAGGCTGGTGTGGACTTTAAGGACGGTGACCCGTGGCACAGGGGGGCTACACCCTGACTCTGAGTGTGTTACAGCCCAATGCTACGTCTTTTAGACTTTTGGCAAAGAGCTCCACACCCTCATGGTGTAAATGCTGTCCATCGTAGAGGTGCCATGGGCTGATGGTGGGATGGTGAGCCAGGTGCAGCACGTCCTCTGGCCATCTCCACATTGATGTCTCTGATCACATGGGGGGAGACGTCGGTGCGGGGCAGCAGGGTGGAGATGATCACCCGGCTATCAGGAGACTCCTGGGAGCTCTCTCGGCTCCCCCCCTCCTCCTCTGCGCTGGCGGTGTTGTGGCGCAGGCGATGCAGGTCATTGGTCCCAGTGAGTGCTCCCCAGTGTGTCCTGTTTGAGAAGCTCCAGGGCCCGTGCTGTGTTACTGCAGCGCATAGCCTTTATTTTTTGGGCTGGGAATAGCTTTTTGGGTTTAAAAAACTTCCCATTGATTCCATGAGAAGGACCTCTTCAGCTTCTGGTGGTGTTTGTTGTTTTCTGTTGGGGGTTGTACTGCAGAGAGGGTGTGTGTTTGGGGAAGGGGTGAGTCTGGGAGGGAGGGGGTCGGCCTGTGTGCTGGGGGCTGTTGGACTCTGTTGATTGCGTTGTGTCAGGAGGAGTGGTTGTGTCTCTCTGGGCCAGTAGTTTGGCAGGGGCTGTGCACAGAGTGTAGTTTGTGTCATTGGAAGGTGTGTTGTTTTGAGGGGAATGGTTTGTGTGTCAGTGTGTGTGTTTCCAGTGGTACATGAAGTACGTATGAGCTCCTGAAGCTGCTCTCATAGGTGCTGTATCTCCTTGATGAAAGATCTCTCCCTGTGTTGCATGTGCTCTTTTACAGCAGCCAGCTGGGCTCTCAGGGCCTGGTTGTCCTGCCTCAGAGTGGCAGCCTCCTCTCTTAGCTCAGCGATAGCTCGGCTGTTCTCCCTGCTAACACTACTGCTTCTGTTCTGCTGTTATACATGTGTTAAGGTGAAGGGCCAGATGAAAGGTGTGATTCTTAAGTTCTTTGGGTCCTGTTATTTGCACCTGATTGGGTTGCACATTTCATGTGCCACTTGTACATACAACACAATGGGGTCATCTTGCTCTTACAACCCAAAATATGTATTTTTGGTCAAATAACACAATTTTAGTGAAAAATAAAAATAAATAAATTAATAAATAAATAAAATAAAAAAACACCTCTTGGTTTTTCCATCAAATTCAGTCAATTTGCTCCAGAGAACTAGGGCAGGAATTACTGCTGCCACAAATACATGGAACAATATTAAACATCATAAAACATTTTTACATGTGTCACACAGTATCACAGTATATTTCACATAGCGTGTCTCTGCAGCTTCGGGTCTCCTCTACGATAATGTGGTTGTATTATGAGCAAAAGATGGACTCTGTCTCTCCCTCCTGTGGTCAGTGTTTGTAATGACAGCTTGTGTGAGGTGTAATGAGGGAGAGTACTTTGCCCTGCCTGGTGAAGATTGCTGCTATCTCCTGCGACATGTTATATTCAACTGCTTTACAGTCAACAGATTTTTCATAAAAATAGTTTTCATTAACTGGCACTTATTCGTCTGGGCAGTTTAGAATTTTTAGAATGTTTTTAACACTGCCATTTGAACTTCCAGCGTCTGTCATTAATTGGCTTGAATATTCTGACAATTAAATTCAATGCCAGTATTTGACATTGCAGCTACAACTGTGTCAGTATACAGAGTGTGAGAGAGTTATAACTGAACTGCTGGAGCAGAACCCCTCAGTGTCCCGGGTCAGTGCCTCCCCCCTCAGCACCTGCAGTAGGTCCCAGCTGCAGCAGTGCAGTCTCTGTGCAGTCTGACTGAGGGAGGTTTTTGTACGGCTCTCTATCACTGTGTGAACACATAGCCACTGTGGTAACTCTGACAGTAGTAATCTCCTGCATCTTCAGCCTGGACTCCACTGATGGTCAGAGTGAAGTCAGTCCCAGATCCACTGCCACTGAATCGATCAGGAATCCCTGAGATACGCTGATTTACAAACTTTATCAGGAGTTTAGGAGCTTCTCCAGATTTCTGCTGGTACCAGTGTAAATCGTTATTGTTGTATACAGCAGGGCTGGTTCTACAGCTCAGGGTGACAGTGTCTCCTATGAGAGCAGATTTACCAGCTGGAGTCTGAGTCACAGTCACCTGTCCTGTGCATTCTGAAGAGAAGAACAGAAAATAAATATTATTCATTCATTTTGTATTGTTATATATTATCCACAGGTACAGTAGAATGTCACATAATTGTCCAGACATTTCATACAGTTATTGCATACAGTCATTTGAATGACAATATTTTCATAAATCTCACCCTGAATGCAGAAAGCGAGTGCCCAGATGAAGATGGTGATAAAAGTCATTGTTGCTGTGGGTTCTGTTGCCATGAAGGACAGCTCTCAGTCATCAAGTGTTAAACTCACAGGACTATAAACACTCCCAGAGCACTGAAGCATGTGCTGCCAATGCAAAGTGTCTTCTCTATGCAAATGGTCTTCCTGGGTACAGCAGGCACTTGTAGCCCAGTAGTGCTGTGGACTGGAGACTGTGGGCTGTGACAGAGAGAGAGTTCAACAGCAGCACCAGGACAGCAAGGAACAAATTTTTGGGATCTCACTGTTATGTTCAGGTTATATATTTCATATAAAAATGCACCTTAACTCATGCAATTATGTTCCATGATAATTTGCAAATGCCAATTCTGAATATTAATTAGTAAGACAGCAGAACAACATCCAATAGGGGACGTTTTAAGCATATGTGTCTCAATCTTTAGAATCTTCTACATACTTTCACTCTCTTTTTCTTTCTTAACTTTTAGTCATGCTACCTCAAACCTTCTGGCTAACATCAGCTCGTATCAGTTTGATATTTGATTAACTCTCCTCTTTGTGAGAAACACAGGTCACTGCACTCCACACGAAAACATTTAACCAGTAACATGTGAACTGTGATGAAGATGGACATACAGAACCCAGTGCTCACCAAAGATTGTCAGAAGCACCTGGTTTTATTGCTGACACAGTGGCTTTGAAAGGGATGAGAGCAGAGCAGCTCTGTGTCCTGAGTAAAAGGACTGGATCAGGGGAAAGTCTTGATGAGCTGAGTTAAGCTGCACTGATATAAACCATTAGCAGGGAGTGAGAGGCACCATTACCTGAGTGTGGAATAAGGAAGAGTCTTAAGACATCTCATGGTAAAAATAAGTCCACACTGTGTGTAGGGCTGTAAGGCTGTTTAATGATCATGCAGTATGACTGCAGTGTAGCTGGGTTTATTCTGATGGGGGTGTGCTCTGGGAGGTACAGGGCTGGAGGTCTGCAGGTGGATGGGTGCTGGAGGGGCCCTGGGGGGCTGCGCAGTGCTGTGAGGCTTGTGTGGACTTTAAGGACAGTGACCCGTGGCGCAGGGGGGCTGCACCCTGACTCGGGGTCGATTGATGGTGCGGGGGGGCTGAGTGGGTTACAGCCCAATGCTACGTCTTTTAGACTTTTGGCAAAGAGCTTCACACCCTCATGGTGTAAATGCTGCCCATCGTAGAGGTGCCATGGGCTGATGGTGGGGTGGTGAGCCAGGTGCAGCACGTCCTCTGGCCATCTCCACATTGATGTCTCTGATCACATGGGGGGAGACGTCGGTGCGGGGCAGCAGGGTGGAGATGATCACCCGGCTATCAGGAGACTCCTGGGAGGCTCTCTCGGCTCCCCTCCTCTCTGCGCTGGCGGTGTTGTGGCGCAGGCGATGCAGGTCATTGGTCCCAGTGAGTGCTCCCCAGTGTGTCCTGTTTGAGAAGCTCCAGGGCCCGTGCTGTGTTACTGCAGCGCATAGCCTTTACTTTTGGGCTGGGAAGAGCTTTTTGGATTCAAAAAACTTCCCATTGAGTCCATGAGAAGGACCTCTTCAGCTTCTGGTGGTGTTTGTTATTTTCTGTTGGGGGTTGTAATGCAGAGAGGGGTGTGTGTTTGGGGAAGGGTGTGAGTCTGGGAGGGAGGGGGTGTCGGCCTGTGTGCTGGGGGGGCTGTTGGTCTCTGTTGATTGCGTTGTGTCAGGAGGAGTGGTTGTGTCTCTCTGGGCCAGTAGTTTTGCAGGGGGCTGTGCACAGAGTGTAGTTTGTGTCATTGGAAGGTGTGTTGTTTTGAGGGGAATGGTTTTTGTGTGTCAGTGTGTGTGTTTCCAGTGGTACATAAAGTACATATGAGCTCCTGAAGCTGCTCTCATAGGTGCTGTATCTCCTTGATGAAAGATCTCTCCCTGTGTTGCATGTGCTCTTTTACAGCAGCCAGCTGGACTCTCAGGGCCTGGTTGTCCTGCCTCAGAGTGGCAGCCTCCTCTCTTAGCTCAGCGATAGCTCGGCTGTTCTCCCTGCTAACACTACTGCTTCTGTTCTACTGTTATACATGTGTTAAAGTGAAGGGCCAGATGAAAGGTGTGATTCTTTAGTTCTTTGGGTCCTGTTATTTGTACCTTATTGGGTTGCACATTTCATGTGCTACTTGTACATACAACACAATGGGATCATCTTGCTCTCACATCCCAAAATATGTTTTTTTATGAAGATAACAGCATTTAAGTGAAAACTTAAAATTAGATATAAAATGAAATAAACAACTAAAAAACACCTGTTAGTTTTTCTGTCAAACTCAGCCAATTTGCAACAGAGAGCCAAAGCAGACCACAAACACATGGAACAATATTAAATGTCATTAAACATTTTTACATGTATCACACAGTGTCACAGAATATTTCACACTGAGTGTCTTTGCAGCTTCAGGTCTCCTCTGTTATAATGCAGTTGTGTCATGAGCAACAGATGGGCTCTGTCTCCCTCCTCTGGTCAGTGTATGTAATAGCAGCTTATGTGAGGTGTGATGGGGGAGAGCGCTTTGGACTGCCCTGCCTGGTGAACACTGCAACTGTTTTTGTATATTTTTGTATATAACATATGAGGACATGTTATATGCAACTGCTTCATAGTCAAAACATGTATCATGAAAATACTTTTCATTAACTGGCACTGAGTAATCGGGGCAGTTTAGAATTTTTAGAATGTTTTTCACACCGCCATTTGAATTTCCCCCAGGTGTCATTTAATGGCTTGGATTTTCCGTCAGTTGAATTCAATGTCAATATATGATTGTTATTTTTGGAGTTCAGTGAGCGAATGGAGCTGTGTTTAAGTTGCAGATACACTGTATCAGTATGCAGAGTGTGAGAGAGTTATAACTGGACCACTGAAGCAGAACCCCTCAGTGTCCCGGGTCAGTGCCTCCCCCCTCAGCACCTGCAGTAGGTCCCAGCTGCAGCAGTGCAGTCTCTGTGCAGTCTGACTGAGGGAGGTTTTTGTACGGGGCTGTATCACTGTGTTAACCCACTTTTGCTCTGCTGACAGTAGTAATCTCCTGCATCTTCAGCCTGGACTCCACTGATGGTCAGTGTAAACTGAGTCCCAGATCCACTGCCACTGAATCGATCAGGAATCCCAGACTGGCGAGTTGTGGCATAATAAATGAGAAGTTTAGGAGCCTGACCAGGTTTCTGCAGGTACCAGTGAAGGTAAAGAGTGCTGGAGTAATCACTTTTAACACTCTGACTGGCTGTACAGCTGATAGAGACAGTGTCTCCCAGCTGAACAGACTGGGCTGGAGACTGAGTCAGAACTATTTCTGCCATTGATCCTGAAAAACAAAACATGGGAATGGATCTTAATATACATTAAATCTGGAAAACAAAAAGGAAATGAAGGTGCACACAATATAACATTATAGTCAACAATGATCTGATATCCTTGTACATTTAAGCTGAAATGACCATATTTCTTCAACATAACCAATAATAGTATGAAAAATAATGATAAAGAAATTAAAGTGTGATCAGTGTCTCTCACCCTGAATAAGGAGTCCCAGCACTGCCAGCAGTAGAGAGAGTGACATCATCATTGTGCTGCCTGTGTCAGTGTGTGTGAAAGGGCTGGACAGTCACTGATCAGTACTGGGGTCTTAAAGTGTGTGAAGCAGAGAGGCAGGACAGGTATGCAAAGCCCCTTCCTCTATACAAATCCTGTCACACACAGTTAGAGGAGCTCTGAGGTGTGAACAGCACTGTGTCTATAGAGGGCAGAGACTCTCTCTGCTGTTTTCACGCAGACAGAAAGCTGAATGTTTGTGCTAACACGACTGTGTCTGTTTTACTGTTATACATGTGTTAAGGTGTATGGCCGTAGAATTTAGGGAATGACTCTGAGCCAGTTGTTGCCGTGCCAATGCAGACCTCTGGCATATTTATGGTGTATTAATGTAAGAGAGTAATTTACCCTCTCACCCACACACCCCATTAGGGTGTATTAATGTAAGAGAGTAATTTACCCTCTCACCCACACGCCCCATAAGGGTGTATTAATGTAAGAGAGTAATTTACCCTCTCACCCACACGCCCCATAAGGGTGTATTAATGTAAGAGAGTAATTTACCCTCTCACCCACACACCCCATAAGGGTGTATTAATGTAAGAGAGTAATTCACCCTCTCACCCACACACCCCATAAGGGTGTATTAATGTAAGAGAGTAATTTACCCTCTCACCCACACGCCCCATAAGGGTGTATTAATGTAAGAGAGTAATTCACCCTCTCACCCACACGCCCCATAAGGGTGTATTAATGTAAGAGAGTGATTCACCCTCTCACCCACACGCCCCATAAGGGTGTATTAATGTAAGAGAGTAATTCACCCTCTCACCCACACGCCCCATAAGGGTGTATTAATGTAAGAGAGTAATTTACCCTCTCACTCACACGCCCCATAAGGGTGTATTAATGTAAGAGAGTAATTTGCCCTCTCACCCACACGCCCCATAAGGGTGTATTCATGTAAGAGAGTTATTCACCCTCTCACTCACACGCCCCATAAGGGTGTATTAATGTAAGAGAGTAATTTACCCTCTCACCCACACGCCCCATAAGGGTGTATTAATGTAAGAGAGTAATTTACCCTCTCACCCACACGCCCCATAAGGGTGTATTAATGTAAGAGAGTAATTCACCCTCTCACCCACACGCCCCATAAGGGTGTATTAATGTAAGAGAGTAATTTACCCTCTCACCCACACCCCATTAGGGTGTATTAATGTAAGAGAGTAATTTACCCTCTCACCCACACGCCCCATAAGGGTGTATTAATGTAAGAGAGTAATTTACCCTCTCACCCACACGCCACATAAGGGTGTATTAATGTAAGAGAGTAATTTACCCTCTCACCCACATGCCCCATGAGGGTGTATTAATGTAAGAGAGTAATTTACCCTCTCACCCACACGCCCCATAAGGGTGTATTAATGTAAGAGAGTAATTTACCCTCTCACCCACACGCCCCATAAGGGTGTATTAATGTAAGAGAGTAATTCACCCTCTCACCCACACGCCCCATAAGGGTGTATTAATGTAAGAGAGCAATTCACCCTATCACCCACACGCCCCATAAGGGTGTATTAATGTAAGAGAGTAATTTACCCTCTCACCCACACACCCCATAAGGGTGTATTAATGTAAGAGAGTAATTTACCCTCTCACCCACACACCCCATAAGGGTGTATTAATGTAAGAGAGTAATTTACCCTATCACCCACACGCCCCATAAGGGTGTATTAATGTAAGAGAGTAATTTACCCTCTCACCCACACACCCCATAAGGGTGTATTAATGTAAGAGAGTAATTTACCCTCTCACCCACACGCCCCATAAGGGTGTATTAATGTAAGAGAGTAATTTACCCTCTCACCCACACACCCCATAAGGGTGTATTAATGTAAGAGAGTAATTTACCCTCTCTCCCACATGCCCCATAAGGGTGTATTAATGTAAGAGAGTAATTTACCCTCTTACAATACCCATAAATATGTCAAGGAGTAATCTGCATTTTCAAACTCCAATACGCTGTCAGTCTCTCCCAAAATGAAGAGAGAGCCTCCATCTCTGATCAGCACTATGGGCAGGTATGTAATTCTCTGTGGGGCTGTGGGACTCAGTAAGGACTGCCTCATATACCAAAGTGTGTGCTCCACTCAGTTATAACAGGGAAGAGGAATTCAGATATACAGAGGGGCTCTGTCACCATCTTGTGGTCAGTATATGTAATGGCAGCTTGTGTCATGTGTGTTGAAGGAAAGACCTCTGTCCTGGACAGAGGGTTCACTGCTACTCTTTACCCAGATATGTTATGTACAACTACACTGAAATCAAAATATTATAATACAAAATTACATTTCACTGATTGATCAAGCAACTTTGAATGGTGCATATTGTCATTTGAATTTGAAATCACTGCCATTCTCTGTCAAGGCTTGGATATCCTGACCTTAAATTCAGTCTCAGTATATTTTTGTATTAGATGTATGAGAGTTTGTTGAACCAGTGAGGCTCAGTGTGCTGGAGCAGAACCCCTCAGTGTCCCGGGTCAGTGCCTCCCCCCTCAGCACCTGCAGTAGGTCCCAGCTGCAGCAGTGCAGTCTCTGTGCAGTCTGACTGAGGGAGGTTTTTGTTCGGCTCTCTATCACTGTGTGAATATATTTGTACTGCTGATCACATGTGCACTCTGACAGTAGTAATCTCCTGCATCTTCAGCCTGGACTCCACTGATGGTCAGAGTGAAGTCAGTCCCAGATCCACTGCCACTGAATCGATCAGGAATCCCTGAGATACGCTGATTTACAAACTTTATCAGGAGTTTAGGAGCTTCTCCAGGTTTCTGCTGGTACCAGTGTAACCTGTTGTTGCCATACACAGCAGGGCTGGTTTTACAGCTCAGGGTGACAGTGTCTCCTGTGAGAGCAGATTTACCAGCAGGAGTCTGAGTCACAGTCACCTGTCCTGTGGATTCTGAAGGGAAGAATAAAAAAAAAAAATGTCTCCATAATCCATAGGCACATTAGAATGTCAGTTATTGTATGCAATTATTTCATAAAGTCATCTTAATCTTAATTAAAACTGAAGATATCATATCTATTTCAATATGTTCTATGAATCTCACCCTGAATGCAGAAAGCGAGTGCCCAGATGAAGATGGTGATAAAAGTCATTGTTGCTGTGGGTTCTGTTGCCATGAAGGACAGCTCTCAGTCATCAAGTGTTAAACTCACAGGACTATAAACACTCCCAGAGCACTGAAGCATGTGCTGCCAATGCAAAGTGTCTTCTCTATGCAAATGGTCTTCCTGGGTACAGCAGGCACTTGTAGCCCAGCAGTGCTGTGGAGGCAGACTAGAGCTTATGAGCTGTGACACAGACAGAGCAGTTTAACACTGGTGTAACAGTGTCTGGACAGCAGGATCTCAATCCAAACCAACATCATTCACATTTCACCATCATATTCTTTTTCTCACATGTACCCCTGTTAAACAGTGCAGTGTAAACCTTTGAGACGGTGAAATTGCACAATTAGATTTTAATACTTTGAAACCTTGGATTTTGCCTAATTTTCGTGGTGTGAGTTATTTATGTCCTATCACTGCTGCACTCACACATAATTCATACTCTGATTGTTTCCCATCACACTGAAGGACCAGACATGGCTGACTACTGCAGCCATTGCTGTTTTTCCACTGTAGTGAAAGAGGATTTTGCTGCTCTCTCCATCGTAGTCAACAAGGACAGGGTATCACCTGAGGGGTGTGGAACAAGTGTGGAAGTGTCTCTGTATTGTGGCAACGGGAGAGGTGGAGGGAGGAGCAAGCTCCTCAGCTCCTCCCACTGTACTGCTGTCAGTCTCCTGGTTCCCTCCCTCAGCCTGGAGAGTTAACTGGAGCTGCAGCAGCAGAGGCCTCACTAACAGGCAGCCTCACCTGAGAGTGATTTCTAATCAACTCAGCCGTGAGCACTTGCCTTCAATTAGGCCATATATTTAAGAAGATTCTTATAGGCTGAACGAGGACTTTGAGCTTTTGTGTGGCTGTTTGACTTGGCTTTGCTGTTTTTTTTTTTTTTGTTTAAAGCTTGTTTTTGAGTATTTTCTTGTTTTGTAGCCCCCTCCCCCCAAAAAAAAAAAAAAAATCAACAAATGAAAGGCCTTTGGCCACTTTCTGTTGTGTTTTACTTCCACTCACCACCTGGCTCAGCTCAGTGGCCTCACCTGCCACTGTGCCACCACATTTATAACATTAAATGAAACCCATGAATAAGTTTCACGGCTTTTTGAAATACATTGGTTTGTTTCCCAAGAATTATTAGCCGAAAGGTTTTATTCAAGAATATGATCATTCATGCATTTTTGCATCAGTATTACATTTTCAGATGTATGAGGTTATCATCGAGGAGGACTACACAGAGAAATTAAGTCCCATAAAATTTGATGTCCCTTTATCATCTTTGTTGGTTTTGTAAAAATTCAAGATATCAGACATTGACATCACAGAGTAAGACTGTTGTTGGTGCTCTTATAAAACTCTTGCTTATTCAGCACTGTGAACTCTTACTGTTGTCTAAAACATTTTATTCTTTTAAATTTCCAACACAGAATTGGACAGAATTCACATCATTCTTTTTCCCTTCAACAGTAATATGTTGAAGTGGTTTAGAATTTTCAGTATTTCAGCTTCTATGATGTCACAATATGAATGTCCTTAAAATGCAAACAACTATCAATTAATATGTCATTTGGACTTGTCATTGATTGCAACTATATCATACCAAAATTTATCTGTCACTTAGAATAGTGGTAGACAACATTGTGTTCCACTATTTTCTTGGACAGTTACATCCCTCAGACTTGTAAGTAGATACCTAAAGCTTTTTCTCAAATGCAGTGTCTCTTTGTCATTACTTCAAAATTAATTGATCAGTTCTTTGCCAGAATCTAAAAGATACTGGTAACAGAATTAAATTTTTTTTTTATTAATTATTGAATGTTTTACCTTAATATAGCTACATTAGCATATAATAATATGTTAGCAGGCCCTACAAAATATGTTACTCAAGTAAGGGTGTCATATCGTATATGAGAATTGCCAATGTTAGTGCAAACTTGTTTTGCCAAAGGTTGCTCGTATTTCCATTCTGAATTTATAGCACTTCACATGAAATTGTGATAAAAGTGACACTATGAAATAAAAATTCATTATGAATTAAAACAGGTTGCTCATAAAAGCCATTTGGAAATAAAATGTATTGTTATGAAATAAAGATCAAATAATTAATTACTACATCATTATGATGTTAAATTTAAACATGATCATAGTATTGTGAAAACTCGTGTGCTGAAATCATATTTTATAAAAATGGGTTGAGCATTACTTATGTAATTATTTCACAATCTATTGACTAATTCATTATCCATTTTATTATGTTTTTCATGAATGGTTTTGTTTATTTAATTTAGACTAAAATGACATTCCATAACTATGATGTCACAATGGGAAGGGAGTTCAAATGTAGAACACTGACAACTGATGCAGAATTGAGCATAAAGGACAGACAGAAATTATTATGAATGACCATGTACTTCCTAGCTGCTGGGACTGTTTTTCTTCCTAAATTTGTGAATCAACACTGAACATTATTTTAGCTTTGAGGTACTGTGGAACAGAATGTAGTGAATCATATCTTTGAGCTTGACATCTCTGGCCTATAATACTGAAGCCAGTTAAATCAGTGCATATTAAAAGCAGCTGAGTGAGATTCGGATTCTTGTTGGCAAACTTGAATGCACAAGTTGTTGTGGCTGGTTGTGAACGGTGCTCTCACAAGATGCCTGTCTCCGCAGAATGACCCTCGTTCCCAGCAGAATGGCCATGGAGCTTTGGATTCTGGTGTTCGCTGACATTCTCTCCCTCATGCCTGACCATCCACCTCTTCCTGAGGAGGACTTTCTTTCATGAGGTGCTGATGAGGTGGAGGACCATAATCAGCTGACGAAACAAAGGGAAGAAAACAAAGAGGGTAAATAGGAGGAGGATTTTAAGACCAGCTAATGAAAGGAGTCAGCCACCCATCCCTGTTACAGAACTCCGCCCCCTCCCTGCAGATCCCAGGAGGCAGAGTACAGGGTCAAACAGGAAGAAGAGCGAAACAGGTGAGGAAATCCCTCGAAGTAGTAAAAACATGATGTTCAATATCACAGAAAATGTAATATTTAGCACACCGCTGTAACAGATGCAATATGGATTTATGGAATCCAGAATATGGATTTACTAACTAACATAGATAGTAACCAATGAGGTAACAGTTTGATGTGTCCATGCTGTAAAACCACAGGCTAATCTGGTAATTTATGTAACGTGTACTTTATGTGTAATTTATGTAATCTTTTCTGTTACCTGTTTGTCTCTGAGTCTCAGTCTCTCTGGTAGCCGATGCATCTCAGCCTGACACTGAAAGGAGTCCATTTAACTTTAAATATATGGGCATGCTGTTCAAATGAGTAGACCATGTTAGATTGACAAACTATTCATTTCTCCAAGAGTTTTATCAGTCAGAGTAGAAAGACTCTCAGACACTTCTCACCTTACACTGCTAACATTTACCTTGAGTCTGATTTATGTAGGTCTAGCTCTGAGTTAGAGATCTAGTTCACCCAGTCTGCTTGGCTCCACTTAATGAGCAGCCAGCCTCTGACTGTTCACCTCGTTCTCAGGCTCTTGCTGAGTCTGTTGAATTGTCTCCACACAGCAGTTCCTCTGCTTATGCCTCTGCTGGAGGAGATGATGTGGGGACAGAGGCTGAGAGTCTACCAAGGCTCTGTGCTCACGTGGCTCCTGGCCATCACCATGGAATCAAGGATGCCTCTACCTGCCAGCACACATGAGTCTCTCTCCTCTGTCTTAGGATGTCCTGATCAGCACCAGCTCCAAATAAATGCATTTGGTTACGCAGTAAGAGAGCGCCCACGCTACAGCGCTCACTATGAAATCATGCATATGATGTGAATATTTGCAGATTACCATGAGCAAAGGGTATGTGTTATTCCATATGGTTATCTGTTTAAAGACTGTTTGTGCTGACCTCATCAAATGAGGGCCATTTGATGCTAAGATTACAAGATTCTGTTGTATGATTCAGACAAACCAATATGTATTTAATAATATCAGTCTGGGCCACATACTGATAAATAACTAGTCAGGACAGCAACGATTTTGTTCTGTACTTAGACTTGATGATTTTCCACACCACAAGGGGGAGCCATCCTACTGTGATATAAGAGGGGTTATATGATCTCTATTTGAGAAGAACCACAGAGACACCATAATAATGATTATGAATCACCTCTGTAGAATACACATCAGTCCAATGGAGGGGCCGATACTGCCTCACTTTCACACTGTATTCAACACAAGGGAAAAAATACCCATAAAATCACATTTGATATGATGGTATTAATTGTGATCGGGAGTAATTGTGTTGAGTTCATGTTCAAGCTTTTATTAAGAGTGAATACAGAAAACTGCTTCATGCATGTAATCCAGTTGCTTGGTTTCTGAACTGTGTTTGACTTGGATAAATTCACTTATTTTTCAAAAAAGGTGTTTCATTTAACCATAATTATTCATCCATTGGGATTTGATACTGCTGGATGTACAGACATGAAAATGCACAAATATTGAATTTCTTGTGAGAGCATTTCTAAGTTATAACTGAACCACTGAAGCTCAGTGTGCTGGAGCAGAACCCCTCAGTGTCCCCGGTCAGTGCCTCCCCTTCAGCACCTGCAGTAGGTCCCAGCTGCAGCAGTGCAGTCTCTGTGCAGCCTGACTGAGGGAGGTTTTTGTACTGCTCTGTATCACTGTGTGAACACACCATTACTGCTGATCACATGGTAACTCTGACAGTGGTAATCTCCTGCATCTTCAGCCTGGACTCCACTGATGGTCAGAGTGAAGTCAGTCCCAGATCCACTGCCACTGATTCGATCAGGAATCCCTGAGCTACGCAATGTTGCATAGTAGATCAGGAGTTTAGGAGCTTCTCCAGGTTTCTGCTGGTACCAGGCCATAAAGTGATAACCACTACTGGTGTACACTGCAGGGTTGGTTTTACAGCTCAGGGTGACAGTGTCTCCTATGAGAGCAGATTTACCAGCAGGAGTCTGAGTCACAGTCACCAGTCCTGTGCATTCTGAAAGGGAAGAATAAAAAAAGAAAAAAAAACTTATATTATCCATAGTCATATGAGAATGTCACATTATTGCCCAGGTAGTTATTTTATGTATTTTTTTAATCCATGTACTTTTTATACTTCCATTCCATTAAAATCAATGTCAGTATAACAATTTGAATATGTTTTATGAATGTTACCCTGAATGCAGAAAGCGAGTGCCCAGATGAAGATGGTGATAAAAGTCATTGTTGCTGTGGGTTCTGTTGCCATGAAGGACAGCTCTCAGTCATCAAGTGTTAAACTCACAGGACTATAAACACTCCCAGAGCACTGAAGCATGTGCTGCCAATGCAAAGTGTCTTCTCTATGCAAATGTTCTTCCTGGGTACAGCAGGCACTTGTAGCCCAGCAGTGCTGTGGACTGGAGACTGTGGGCTGTGACAGAGAGAGAGTTCAACAGCAGCACCAGGACAGCAGCAGAGGTGTCAGTCACTCTGGTTTGACATAGAGTCACAGTTCACTTCACACATTAACATTTACAGAAATTACAATCATGACATTGCAGGGTGGTTTAGAAGACCCTGCTGCTTAAAAGGGAGAGCACTATGACTGCATCTGCACTGGCTGTATAAGTGAGGTGCAGATTTACTTCTGAGCTCATTTTTGGGGATCATTGTTGGCTTTTCATAAATGTAAGGAAAAAAAGGCGCAATTACGATCTTCTTGGAAAAGACTTCTTTACTTACAGGAACGGCAGTTGTCAGAAATACGTGAAACGCACTCTGGGTTCAGCGGAGTTCAAATGAACCCTGAACCCTCAGTGAAGCCTTCTTTATACAGATACATGGCTTTGATCAGGATTAGACGATAATTAAATCAGCATCAATCATACCATCACTGGTCTAGTGAGGGTAGTTCATGTGGTTGAATACAGTTGATATGATAATTGGATTATCTTCTGTAGCCAGAACAGCTCTCAATCACCCATCACCGGTTTCTTTAGAAGTATCAACTGCTACAGCAGCTAGCTGCAGCCAAAGAAAATGTAATATTCTGGAGTATATTACATTTGTAAATATAATAGATTTTGCTTATCTATCCTTGATATTACATTATAGTCATTTAGCTGATGCTTTTATCCAAAGCAACTTGCAGTTAAATAGGATGACCAGGGGCCAGTCCCCCCTGGGAGCAATGTGGGGTTAGGGGCCTGACAGTGATGGTGGTTAAAGTGCTGGACCTCAGGGGTCTTGATCATTTATCTTAGCCACTATGCTACAGGCTACCCCTGTAAGCTGATGCTTGGAGGATGCAGGCATCGATCCCGCTACCTCTCGCATGCTAAGCGAGCGCTCTACCATTTGAGCTAATCCCCGATTAATGTTCCCATAAAGTGGCAGTGAGAATTAAAATATGTTTCGGTATTTTCTTTGGGCTTGATTGTCAGTACGCCGGTCTCTTAGCCGAGGTTTGTGTTTGTTTTTCCCTGTCCGTGTCTGCCACATGCTTTCGTTTTCAGTTTCCCTGTGTGTCAGCCCCGTCCCCTGCTCTCATCACCTGACAAGATTCACCTGCCTGCCTGCTCACCTGTTCCCCATTTCTCCTCATTATTCTGCCTACTTACACCCTGCCTCTTCCTGTGTTCTTTGCCAGTTTGCTCCAGCGCGTTCCCTGTCTGGTTCCTGCCTGTTTTTAATTCTCTGCCTGTTTGTTGACTTTACCTTGTTGCCTGTTGTTTTTGATTGTTTGCCTCTGGCTTCTGGCTTTGACCCTGCCTGCTCGTCAACTATGATTCTGGTTTTGTGGTTTGTACTTAAGAAATAATCACCCTTTTTGAACCTGTCCTGGTTTCATCTGCACTTGAGTCCTTGCCTGATTTGTGACACTGATATTGAAAAAAGAAACATATACATACAAAATAACCTGATATTGCCCAGTGGGTAAGGTATTATATCAATAAGCAAAGATGTGAGTCTAATATAAAATAAACTCAGTGCTATATAACCAGGGAAGACACAATTCCCATGACACAAGGCAGAAGTGATAAGAGGATTATTAAGTTAGCACAATAATTGCATACTGCCAAAGTGATCAGAGGATTATAAAGTTAACACACTCATGATAAAGTTATAGTTTATCACATTTTCTCATACATAGGGCAACTCAAGAGGGCACTTTATCACCTTTTCTCCACTGAAAGGGCACTTTAGAGGACATTTTATCACATTTTCTCATACATAGGGCAACTCAAGAGAGCGCTTTATCACCTTTTCACCACTGAAAGGGCACTTTAGAGGACATTTTATCACATTTTCTCATACATAGGGCAGCTCTATAGGGCACTTCATCATGTTTTCTCATGCATAGGGGCACCCAGAGGGCACTTCTGTGGCATTTTTTAAGCAAAAGGGCACCAGAGAGTGCAACTGCCCCCTGTGTTGAATTGGAAATAACTATCATTCTCTCTCAAGGCTCAGATACCCTGACTAAAATTCAGTCTAAGTGTATTTGTGTTTCAGATGTGAATTAGATGTATGAGAGTTTATTGAACCTCTGAAGCTCAGTGTGCTGGAGCTGAACCCCTCAGTGTCTCGGGTCAGTGCCTCCCCCCTCAGCACCTGCAGTAGGTCCCAGCTGCAGCAGTGCAGTCTCTGTGCAGTCTGACTGAGGGAGGTTTTTGTACGGCTCTCTATCACTGTGTGAACACCAAGCTACTGCTGATCCAGTGTTCACTATGACAGTAGTAATCTCCTGCATCTTCAGCCTGGACTCCACTGATGGTCAGAGTGAAGTCAGTCCCAGATCCACTGCCACTGAATCGATCAGGAATCCCTGAGATACGCTGATTTACAAGCTTTATCAGGAGTTTAGGAGCTTCTCCAGGTTTCTGCTGGTACCAGTGTAAATAGTTGTTGCTATACACAGCAGTGCTGGTTCTACAGCTCAGGGTGACAGTGTCTCCTATGAGAGCAGATTTACCAGCAGGAGTCTGAGTCACAGTCACCTGACCTGTGGATTCTGAAGGAAATAATAAACAACACATAACTGTATTATCTATACATGGGAAATATAATATAGGGTGATACATTTAGTTATTTCAAATATGTATTACATTTAAATTAAAACAAGCAATCAATACAGAGTATACTTCAGTAATTTCAAAAATCTCACCCTGAATGCAGAAAGCGAGTGCCCAGATGAAGATGGTGATAGAACTCATTGTTGCTGTGGGTTCTGTTGCCATGAAGGACAGCTCTCAGTCATCAAGTGTTAAACTCACAGGACTATAAACACTTCCAGAGCACTGAAGCATGTGCTGCCAATGCAAAGTGTCTTCTCTATGCAAATGGTCTTCCTGGGTACAGCAGACACTTGTAGCCCAGCAGTGCTGTGGAGGCAGACTAGGGCTTATGGGCTGTGACACAGACAGAACAGTTTAAAACTGGTGTAACAGTGTCTGGACAGCAGAACCACAATCCAAACCAACATCATTCACATTTTGCCATCAAATTCTTTTTCTAACATGTACCCCTGTTAAACAGCACATACACACCTCCTCTGACTCATCTCTATAGATGCAGCATTGGCCTTTGAGCAGGTGAGATTGCATGCAGAAACCTCGGGTTTTGACAAATGTTAATGCTGTGGGTTAAGTTAGTTATCACTTTACTTGTAAAAGCTATAATGAGTACTGTGGAATATATTGCAGTTTTTATGTGTATGTGTATTTTTAACATTAAATGAACCATCGTAAAGACCACTGTGCTGGAATGTGCTTCAACATCATAGACTAAGTCAGACTGTTGTTGGTGCTCTTATAAAACTCTTCTTTGTTCAGCACTGTAAACTCTTTCTGTTTTTATTCTTAAAAATTTAGAACATAGAATTGGACAGAATTCACATCATTCTGTTTCCCAGCAACAGTTGTAAGTTCAAGTGGTTTAGAATTTTCAGTATTTCAGCCTCTATGAAGTCACAATAGGAATGTTCTTAAAATACAAACAGCTGTCAATTAATATGTCATTAGTTTGCGTACCGAAGGCGTGAGCTGCTGTTCTTCTGTAGACTCTTTACTTATTATTATTCCTGATTCTTCCGGACGTATCTCCTCCTGCAGTTTTTAAGCTAGATATACCAAACTTGGCCACCAGAGGCGTGGATGCACTGGTCAGGTTGCGTGTTTTTTTCTAAGCTATACGAGTCATACTTTTTAAACAAATAAGCTTTAAAAATGGCCTCCATTGACTTAACATTGGTGGAATGTTGAGCATGCTAATGTGGCTAACGTTGCTAAGCAACAATTGTAACGGTCGCTGCTCGGCTCTCAAACGGATTTAATGTGTCAGTATCTGAATTGTGTGAACTACTTCAGCGGTAAGGATTTGCAGTCCTAAATATTATCTACTTTTTAAACTTGACATACCAAATTTGTTCACTTGAATAATACCGGCCAGGTTGGTTGTATTTTTCTACGCAATACGATTTACACTTGTTTTAAACTATAAAGCTTCAAAAAACGGTGTCCGTTGACTTAAAATTTGTGTAATGCTGAGCGTGCTAACAAGCTAACGTTATTGACACTAAGCGACAGTGATAACATGTAACGTTACTTTTAATTTAACTTATACCACTTCACCACTAATTGTCGTAAGTACTTCCTACTTTCCGATAATTTTAAGGTAGTTGACAAAATAACATTATCCGAAGAATACATGCTACCTACCTTGCCGGAGTTGACATTTTGAAATAACTTTCCTTTTGACACAAAGATACTGGGATAACGTTATCTCTCGCTATGATGTTATCTTGCACTCATGGAATTTGTCTCGGACAATCTCAATGCGCGGTCGGAACTAACTGTTGTGTAAAGTGCGTTGTGTGTAATATATGTGCGGAGTAACTGTGCATCATTATCTACTTAGTGTACAGTTAGCTAGCTAATGTTATTGTTAGAATTTAGGTTAGCTAGCTAGCTGCTTTGCCTTTTTGCGAGCAAACAACTAATGCATACCTGTAATGCTGACTGCACAACTGTAATGATAAACACTGCTGTTTATATTAATACTGCCTTGTAGCCTACAGATATTATAATGTATTGTGTACAACTATGATTCTGTAGCCAAGCAGATATAATGACACTGCAATGCTGTTCAGGTATAATGATCTTAAATTAATAATTCTTGTTATAGTCTATAGTTAGTTCTGTACTATATGCATTATACTTGTAGCCCAGTTAAAACACTACATTACCCTGGGCATTGTTGTGACAGAGCTAAGGGGTACCTTCACATAAAATGGTACCTTTACACCTGTTACAGAACCTCATCTCCTCCCTGCAGAACCTAGGAGGCAGAGTACAGGGTCAAACAGGAAGAACAGCAAAACAGGTAAGGAAATTCATCTTAGCAGTGAAAACATGATATTTCAGTAGAAACGTTTTCGGACAATAGATAGTATGGACATTTATTGAGGGTGGTTATGTACTGGTTTGGGCTGGAGTCCTAAGGGGAGTGGTGTGAGCTGTTCTCGAGGAGAAGAGCACCCCCCGAAGAGGTAGGAGATGTAGAGGAAGGTGGAGATGGGGGAGGGGGTGGGTGCCAGAGATACAGAGCACAATAGATAGTATGGAAATGAGGTACGTGGCTGGAGCTTTTATACTTGAGGAGACTGGGAATGGTTGAAGGGTTGTCAGCAGGATGGGAAAAACGATCCCCCGAACTTTGTTTTTACCAAAACTCCATTTCAGTAGAAACGTTTTCGGACAATAGATAGTATGGACATTTATTGAGGGTGGTTATGTACTGGTTTGGGCTGGAGTCCTAAGGGGAGTGGTGTGAGCTGTTCTCCAGGAGAAGAGCACCCCCAAAAGACTGCCAGCCCAGGACTGCAAAATCAGAACTTAACTAACCAGTGCAAGGTGGGCAGAGCAGATGTCTGATGTGTGCAACCTGATGTATAACTGGAAGGCATCAGAGGACCATCGACCCAGGCGTTTAATTAAGTGGTCTGAAATTCCGTTTTGTGCGGCTGTGGTGGCTGCTCCGATTCTAAAAATGGGAAGAAAAAGGGTTAGGGAGAAAACCACAGATGTACAATAAAATATATATATATATGTTTCTGAACCAGTGACATGTGATAATTCTGCCGGATTCGTCTATGAAAAGTGGTGAATTAGGGAATGAGAGACTTGAACGGTATGGTATGTAAGATGAGAGAATTCGTACGGCTGACTGGGGATGCTAATTTGAAGTAATTAATGAGACATCCTTTACCGGTTTGGTCTGTCTTACTGTGTTTGAGAAAAATTAAATGATTTCGTGTTGACTACGGTTAAATCTGATAGGCAAGGGTGAACGCGAGGATTGAAAAAAAGATGAAGGAGCGGTGAATTCAGAGCAGCGGAGGAGCCAAAAAATGCGAGGGAAAAAACAGCTGTCAAGGAATATCTACGTGGGTGTTGAAATAACCGAACGGAGGAGGTGAATACAACGAGTGAGGATGGCACAGTTATTGGATGTCTAATAGTTGGAACGCCTGGGTCTAGTTTCTGGAACCCTTCAGAAGGAGTTGGATCTGGGGGTCGTGAATGAGTGGGCATTCGGAACCAAATATGAGCCAATCTGAAGAATTCCTGCAATTGGAAACGAGAGAGACTGTCAGCGATTTCGTTATGGTGACCAGGGACATGAGCAGCACGGACAAGGAACTGATTACAAACCGAAACCCAGGTGAGACGGCGGAGGAGTGGCATGATCGTATTGGAACGGGACGCCCTTTGTTAATGCGTGAACTGCGGCCAGAGTATCAGAATGGATAAAAACGGTTTTCTACTCCCATTCTGCCCCCCAGATTACTGCGGCTGCGACCACCGGGTATAGTTCGAACAAGGCGGAGGAAGCGTCGGACAGAGGCAGGAGGACAATTCTACCGGCCAAGAAGCTGAAACCAGCGGCCCTGGAAGTAGGTGCCGAAGCCCACCGGAGGGGCGGCGTCAGATTCGACTTCTTTGGCTAACAAAGAATCCACTACGGTGGGTTCAGCACCGGCAGACTTAAGGTTATTACAGATAACAAAATGGGTATGTAGCGAGACCAAGCCGGGGGAGAAACCTTTCGAAAGACCGGTCAGGAGGTATGAAACGAAAGAGGGACCAGGGTGAGTACTGAGTTCAAGTTGGAGTCTTGGGATGTTTAACCCGTGCGGACAAATGTTGTAACAGTCATGCTTAATTGTAGGGAGGGGGGCGACGGGAACCAGGGCACGCGATAAGTGGATGGGCGCCCGCACAGGAACTGCAAGCATGGAGAAGCCTACAGTCACTTCGTGTACAGAAGGATTCATTAAAATTATTACACAATTCCCTTCCCCCGATTACAGCCACGGGACGGCCCCGCACATCGGACTTCCTGGGTACGGGAAATACTTCCGGCGCAGGCGCCGTAGAGGCGAGGTGCTTGCTGGGAAACGTAGGTGAGGAAGTGGGCATGGAAGGGGAAACCAAGGAACACAGACGGGTTGAATGTTCGGTGGAGTTGCAGACATGGCACGCTGCTGCTTTTACACTGAGAAAAACTCTACAGTACAGATCAGTGTCCAAAACTCCCCAGTACTGACAAACATTAAATTGGGCAATTTTAGCGGCGCACTTAGCTGAAAACATGCGGTGATAAGTATAAAAGTGCGAACCACCGAAGCGTACGGCTAAATCTGCAACAATAGCCAGATAATCATTTAATTAGCTGCGGCGGTTGGGAAAAACCGAACAAATTATGTCCGTGTAGCGGCCGAAGGCCAAACAAAATTCGGGAAATGTGAGGATCTTTAAGGAGGAGGAACAACCAGCCTTAAGGGATACAGAAAAACCGTCACACTCCAATACTCTGTGTTCGGAAGGTGTGGGTGGAGAGAGTAAAGAAGCTAGGCAGACATCCGCACCTTGGAGAATCTGGGACCGTATAGTAGCCGAGACAGGAGTAGGCTCATACAAAGGGGCGGTCTGGGGGGGCGGCATGGAGGCTGCAGTGGAGAGACAATATGCTTGGACACGAGGAGCTGCGGGTTGAAGGGGTATGGAAGAGGTGGCGGCAGTGTGCAAGGATTGTAGGCGAGGGTACAGCGGGACAGCAGTAGAGAGAGGGGGTGCCGAGTCCGTAGCAGCGGGTGCAAACGCGGGAGCAGGTTGAAGCCCGCTAGCTCCCGCATAGACAGCGGCAGTGGAGTAGTAGGAGTGCTCTGGCCGTTCGTCGAGAGGGTGCAATAGCGGGACAGCCGGCACGTAGGGCGGGTGGAGCCCGCCCGACTCCAGCCGGAACGGCGGCAGAGGGCAATGAGGAAGGGGGGCATACCGAGCCCACGGAAGCGTGCCAGGGCGGAACAACAGCCGGTGGCGCGGGCACCGGGGGAAGTCCGCCTGCTCCAGCTAGGGCAGCGGCAGGGGTTGGGGAGGGGGCGGTGCCGGTCCGTGGGAGCGTGCCGGGTAGGGACATCCGGCTGTACGGAAGCCGGATGGAGCCCACCGGCTCCAGCTTGGACGGCAGCAGCTGGGAAGGGGGGGAAAGGGGGCTGGACCGACGCCCCGGGAGCGTGCAATGGCGGAACGACAGCTGACGACACGGGTGCCAGGTGAAGTCCGCCGACTCCCGGAAGAACATCGGCAGCGGGGAGAGAGGAGTGTGGTGCCGGGTCCCTAGGAGCGTGCAGTAGTGAGACAGCCGGTGCGGCGGGCGCCAGCTGAGCTCGCCGACTCCCAGAGGGACGGCGACACCGGGAGGTTGGAGGAAACACTACCGGTCGCTGGAAGCGTACAGGGGAGGGGCGACCGACGCCGAAGGCATCTGTCGGAGCCCTCCGGCTCCTGCTCGGACATCGGTAGTGGGGTGAGGGGGAGGAAGGGGAAAGGGAGCGTTAGCATGAGCTAGCGCGGCGCTGGTATTAGCAGGCATAGCTAATGACTGTCCTAGGCACCAGCGCAGGTCGTCCGGGGGAAGAGAGACGTCATCAAGTCCTCCCCGGACGTGAGCAGGAACAGCCGGGTTCGCTGACCTAAGGGAGTCATGGTACAGGCCGAAACAACACGGCTTTTCTCGCGTTACCAGGGAAATACACGCCGCGCTCCTTCAGAGCTCGCCGAAGGCGAACCACAGTCCATGTAGGAGCGGGAGGGGGAACCGGGCTTGGTTCATTGGCGTCAGTGCGGCGAACAGCCGACCGGGAGCGGACAGGAGCAGTAGCCCGGCCGCGGGGGCGCCGTCTCGGAAGACTGGAAGCAATTGAGGAGGAGGGAGGTGACTGTCGAGAAACAGCTCGGGATCTCAGCGAGCGTAGGCTATGCCGGCGAGTCGGAGAGCGACCTCGGACCAGAGATGAAGTTGGGGCGATCGGATTCTTCGGGGAAGCCGCCGGACCCGGGGATGCCGATGATCCAGAATCTGGAACGTAGGACAGGTCATCGTCAGATGCATGGAGCTGTAGTTCCATTGCGCGAAATTGAGGCGAATACCTGGGAGTGCAGCGGTTCAGGCAACAGCAACGAACTGGAATGCCAGAGATACAGAGCACGATGGGAAATGAGGTACGTGGCGCTTTTATACTTGAGGGAGACTGGGAATGGTTGAAAGGGGTTGTCCGAAAACGATTCCCCCGAACTTTGTTTTTACCAAAACTCCATTTAATGTGACAGAAAATGTAATATTTAACATGGCTGAAACAGATGCAATATGGATTTATGGAATCCAGAATATGGATTTAGGCAGAACTGGGGAATTGTGGGATCGAGTGCACTGAAGCCATGCTGTATGCAAAAAACCCAAACTAACATGGATAGTGACTAAAGAGGTATGTTACGCCCTTGGTTGTGTGTATACTGTTTGTGCATCTTTCCCGCCTTTCTGTTTCGTCTCCCGTTGGTCCACCCCTGGTTACTGTGCGTCCTCATCAACCAATCCACTCTCCGTCCGCTACCCCCTGTAAAAATCTGTTTATTACCCTGTTGCATGTTTGGGAAGAAGAGCAGGTAAGATATACTGTAAATAATAATCACACTTCATACAGTCTGCTTACTCCTAGGATATCGCCTGTTAGATACATTATGTTAGGGGCGAGTGCCACCCACTGTGTTCGGTTTGGATAGGTCAGTCTAGTGTAGTTACTTAGGTCTTTATTTTTTTGTGACCTATTGTTTTTGTTATTAGTTAGCTAGCTGGGTATTCACCTTAGAATAGATAAGACAGGCAATTTGGTTATTTGTGTTTCTTTTCTTTGGTGCCGCCCATAGCCTGCGACACCAAAAAAAGTGTTTGATTTGTGTTTGTGCTGTTGTGTATTTGTTGTAAATAATTGTACATAGTGTTTATTGCCCCCTCCTTTGTAAATACCCCCAGCACAGTACACCTTGTAAATAAACCGCACACCCCGTTGTTCACACTTAACTTTTTGGTTGATTGCGTGGTTTTTCTGTCCTGGCCTCCCATTACACCACCTCCTTTTATGTTGCATTCCCCTTCCCCATACCCCTAGACGCCTCGGGGGCGTAACAAGGAAACAGTTTGGTGTGTCCCAATGGCTACACCACATGCTAAACTGGTAATTTATGTTACGTGTAATTTGTGTGTAGTTTATGTAATCTTTTCTGTTACCTGTTTGTCTTTGAGTCTCAGTCTCTCTGGTAGCCGATGCATCTCAGCCTGACACTGAAAGGAGTCCTGGACTTGCGCCAGTGAAGAGTGCACGTGGAACGACTAAGTCTATGAAAAAGAAGCACAAAGGTAGGATTACAGGCTCAGTTCAGTCACATTGACAGTCCATCCTTTAAAACAACATTTAAAGTAACATTTACCACTGCAACAGAGATGACACTTAGTAACGACAGAGGAATCAGTTACATGGTGGAGGTATCAGTCACAGTAGAGACGTCAGCTATAAACTGCTCCCATGTGCAAAGAAGATAAGGTTTGACCCGGCCTCTCTGCTGATGATGGAGACATCCAGCGAGACCGAGTTGATTAGAGGATGGTATCATTGATATGTTTTCTGTCTGAAAATAATATTCTCAGATTTATTGAAGCACACTGTTCTAACTACTATCCATGACAGAGCTGGGTGAAGGGAGTTATATCAGTGTCTGTATTTCATACCCAGTGATTATGCACATACGGCAGAGCAGATCAAGATGTTATGAATGAAAATTATAATGTACTGCTTTTATGTACATTTAACTTTAAATATATGGCCATGTTGTTCAAATGAGTAGACCATGTTAGATTGACAAACTGTTCATTTCTCCAAGAGTTTTAGCAGTCAGAGTAGAAAGACTCTCAGGCACTTCTCACCTTACACTGCTAACATTTACCTTGAGTCTGATTTATGTAGGTCTAGCTCTGAGTTAGAGCTCTAGTTCACCCAGTCTGCTTGGCTCCACTTAATGAGCAGCCAGCCTCTGACTGTTCACCTCGTTCTCAGGCTCTTGCTGAGTCTGTTGAATTGTCTCCACACAGCAGTTCCTCTGCTTATGCCTCTGCTGGAGGAGATGATGTGGGGACAGAGGCTGAGAGTCTACTCTCTACGGCTCTGTGCTCACGTGGCTCCTGGCCATCACCATGGAATCAAGGATGCCTCTACCTGCCAGCACACATGAGTCTCTCTCCTCTGTCTTAGGATGTCCTGATCAGCACCAGCTCCAAATAAATGCATTTGGTTACGCAGTAAGAGAGCGCCCACGCTACAGCGCTCACTATGAAATCATGCATATGATGTGAATAGTTGCAGATTACCATGAGCAAAGGGTATGTGTTATTCCATATGGTAATCTGTTTAAAGACTGTTTGTGCTGACCTCATCAAATGACGGCCATTTGATGCTAAGATTACAACATTCTGTTGTATGATTCAGACAAACCAATATGTATTTAATAATATCAGTCTGGGCAACATACTGATAAATAACTAGTCAGGACAGCAACGATTTTGTACTGTACTTAGACTTGATGATTTTCCACACCACAAGGGGGAGCCATCCTACTGTGATATAAGAGGGGTTATATGGTCTCTATTTGAGAAGAACCACAGAGACACCATAATAATGATTATGAAACACCTCTATAGAACACACATCAGTCCAATGGAGGGGCCGATAGTGGCTCACTTTCACACTGTATTCAACACAAGGGACTGAGGTGGCACCCAAGTGACCGTAGGATTGTTGAGGATAATACAGTAACAGCTGTAAGGGTGAGGAAGAGTCAGCTCAGGTGTGAAGCTGTTGATGGAAACAGCACCGCTGTCCAATCCAGTTCATCACTACAGATCCTGACTAGTTCAGTCTCTCCGACAGATTTAAGCTGTGTTTCTAAATTATTCCTTAATTCATGTCCATACTTTCTGTCATTGAAAATGTAAAAGAAGTTTACTCTTATGGAAACATACCCAAAAAATCACATTTGATATGATGGTATTAATTGTGATTGGGAGTAATTGTGTTAAGTTCATGTTCAAGCTTTTATTGAGAGTGAATACAGAAAACTGCTTCATGCATGTAATCCAGTTGCTAGGTTTCTGTACTGTGTTTGACTTGGATAAGTTCACTTATTTTTAAAAATAGGTGTTTCATATAACCATAATTATTCATCCACTGGGCTTTGATACTTTTGGATGTACAGACATGAAGATGCTCAAATATCGTATTACTTGTGAGAACATTTCTAAGTATTTCTAAGTTATAACTGAACCACTGAAGCTCAGTGTGCTGGAGCAGAACCCCTCAGTGTCCCGGGTCAGTGCCTCCCCCCTCAGCACCTGCAGTAGGTCCCAGCTGCAGCAGTGCAGTCTCTGTGTAGTCTGACTGAGGGAGGTTTTTGTACGGCTCTCTATCATTGTGTGAATATATGTGTGCTGCTGATCCAGTGTTCACTCTGACAGTAGTAATCTCCTGCATCTTCAGCCTGGACTCCACTTATGGTCAGAGTGAAGTCAGTCCCAGATCCACTGCCACTGAATCGATCAGGAATCCCTGAGTAACGTGATGTTGCATAGTAGATCAGGAGTTTAGGAGCTTCTCCAGGTTTCTGCTGGAACCAGGCTAGGCAGTGCTTACCACCATTGACATAAACAGCAGGGCTGGTTTTACAGCTCAGGGTGACAGTGTCTCCTATGAGAGCAGATTTACCAGCAGGAGTCTGAGTCACAGTCACCTGTCCTGCAGACTCTAAGGAGAAGAAAAAACACCTCAAAAATTCTGTAGTTAGCAACATATGACATATCATTTAATGGATATAAAACCGTCAGAGTATCTGTTGACATCACAGAAAACATATTTGTTTTGATTTAATAAAGCTTTTCAATTGTCAATTATAATATGTGTTTTTGAATGTTCCCACCCCTTACCCTGAATGCAGAAAGCGAGTGCCCAGATGAAGATTGTGATAAAAGTCATTGTTGCTGTGGGTTCTGTTGTCATGAAGGACAGCTCTCAGTCATCAAGCGTTAAACTCACAGGACTATAAACACTCCCAGAGCACTGAAGCATGTGCTGCCAATGCAAAGTGTCTTCTCTATGCAAATGGTCTTCCTGGGTACAGCAGGCACTTGCAGCCCAGCAGTGCTATGGACTGGAGACTGTGGGCTGTGACAGAGAGAGAGTTCAACAGCAGCACCAGGACAGCAAGGAACAGATTTTTGGGATTTCACTGTCATGTCCAGGGTATATGTTGCACATAAAAATGCACTTTAACTTATGCAATTATGTTCTATGATAATTTGCATATGCCAGTTCTGAATATTAATTAGAAAGACAGCAGAACAACATCCAATAGGGGACGTGTTAATCATATGTGTCTCAATCTTTAGAATCTTCTTCTTCATACTTTCACTCTCTTTATCTATCTTCGCTTTTTATCACGTTACCTAAAACCCTCTGGCTTACATCAGCTCGTATCAGTTTGATATTTGATTAACTCTCCTCTTTGTGAGAAACACAGGTCACTGCACTCCACATGAAAACATTTAACCAGCAACAGGTGAACTGTGATGAAGATGGACATACAGAACCCAGTGCTCATCAAAGATTATCAGATGAACCTGGTTTTATTACTGACACAGTGGCTTTGAAAGGGATGGGAGCAGAGCAGCTCTGTGTCCTGAGTAAAAGGACTGGATCAGGGGAAAGTCTTGATGAGCTGAGTTAAGCTGCACTGGTATAAACCATTAGCAGTGAGTGAGAGGCACCATTACCTGAGTGTGGAATAAGTGAAGAGTCTTAAGACATCTCATGGCAAAAATAAGTCCACACTCTGTTTAGGGCTGTAAGGCTGTTTAATGATCATGCAGTATGACTGCAGTGTAGCTGGGTTTATTCTGCTGGGGTGTGCTCTGGGAGGTACAGGGCTGGAGCTCTGCAGGTGGATGGGTGCTGGAGGGGCCCTGGGGGGCTGGGCAGTGCTGTGAGGCTGGTGTGGACTTTAAGGACGGTGACCCGTGGCACAGGGGGCTGCACCTGACTCGGGCTCGATTGATGGTGGGGGGCTGAGTGGGTTACAGCCCAATGCTACGTCTTTTAGACTTTTGGCAAAGAGCTTCACACCCTCATGGTGTAAATGCTGCCCATCGTAGAGGTGCCATGGGCTGATGGTGGGGTGGTGAGCCAGGTGCAGCACGTCCTCTGGCCATCTCCACATTGATGTCTCTGATCACATGGGGAGACGTCGGTGCGGGGCAGCAGGGTGGAGATGATCACCCAGCTATCAGGAGACTCCTGGGAGGCTCTCTCGGCTCCCCCTCCTCTCTGCGCTGGCGGTGTTGTGGAGCAGGCGATGCAGGTCATTGGTCCCAGTGAGTGCTCCCCAGTGTGTCCTGTTTGAGAAGCTCCAGGGCCCGTGCTGTGTTACTGCAGCGCATAGCCTTTACTTTTTGGGCTGGGAATAGCTTTTGGATTCAAAAAACTTCCCATTGAGTCCATGAGAAGGACCTCTTCAGCTCCTGGTGGTGTTTGTTGTTTTCTACTGGGGGTTGTAATGCAGAGAGGGGTGTGTGTTTGGGGAAGGGTGTGAGTCTGGGAGGGAGGGAGGGGGTGTCGGCCTGTGTGCTGGGGGGGGGCTGTTGGACTCTGTTGATTGCGTTGTGTCAGCTCAGATTCACTTCTGAGCTCATTTTTGGGGCTCATTGTTGGCTTTTCATAAGTGTGCTGTAAAACATCTGTCTGTCTCCATGGATGAGATTTAAATTATTTAATGTGTCAAAACAAACAGTGCCAAAATCAGGACAGTGTATTTTCATCAATGAACAGCTGAATCCTGAAAGAGGAAAGAGCTGTTCCTCGATTAGAACACACTGTCCTGATTTTGTTCATTTTGACACATTACTGTAAAACACTTTGTCATGTTGGTGATTAAAGCACCTGCAATTCTGTCACCAAGTGTTTGAACTCTTTCAAAATCTGACAGATGTCACGTGTTGCTTTAGAAACTCACATTTTGAAATTTTGATTTAACAATGCATTTTATACTAGAAAGTACTCACAATTAATATTTACTTTTCATTAAACATACAGTGCTGTGAAAAATGTTTGCCCCCATTTTTATTTCCTCTTTTATTTTATATTTCTCCCATTGAGTGATTTTAGATAATCTAATAAAATATAATATTAGACAAGGGAAACCCACAGAAACATAAGCAGATATGAGATGAGATTTTATGTTTCTCTTGGAGAGCAGTGGTTTCCACCTTGCCACTCCTCCATGAGGCCCAGTTTTGCCCGGTGTCTTTCATACCATAGAGTCATGGACACTGATCTTAGCTGATGCTAGAGAGGCCTACAGTTCTTTTGAAGCTTTTCTGGGGGCTTTAGATACTTCCTGGGTAAGGTGCCGCTGTGCCCTGGCAGAAATTGTGGCAGGTTGAGCAATCCTGGGAAGTTTCACCACTGTTCCAAGTCTTCTCCATTTGGAGATAATGGCGCGCACTGTGGTTCACTGGAGTTCAAGAGCCATAGAAATGACTCTGTAACCTTTTCCAGACTGGTTTGGCTCAAAAACTTTTATCCTCAGTTGTTTTGGGAGCTCCTTTGATTATGGCATTGTGTGCCTGTAGAAACTTTGAGGTGAATACTTCTTTCTGATGGTTAGGTTCAGTATATATCCTTTCTAAACTCAAGAATTGGTTGCAATCAGAGACTGGCTGTGTCCAGTCACCTCAATCTAATTTTCAATGACAAATATGTTGATTTATTTGTTTAAAAACAAAGGGGGCAATTACTTTTTCACAGGGCCAACATGGGTAATTGGTGACTTTCCCGATTGAATTAATGAAGTAAGGATGTAAAAGCTATGCTTTATGTTTGTTTGAGTTTCCCTTGTCTAATAATATATTTTATTTGATTATCTGAAACCATTCAGTGAGAGAAATATGCAAAAAAAGAGGAATGGGGACAAAAACTTTTTCACAGTTCTGTATGTGTTGATCCATTTTAGCTGTGATTTCGTTACTACAAAATACTTTCTTTCTTTTTTATGATCCCATTATTTTTTGTGATTCGGGTATGTTTAGGTATGTTACTACACAGCAGTATGTAATGATTGGTTGCCATCAGTGGTCATAGGATAGCTCCTCCCATTTTGGGTTTCATGAAGCCTCAGTCTTCCATCTCTGAGCTGAGGAGGGCTAAAAAAGTAACAAAAGCACCCATGGGCCTCTAGGTCTCTCCCCCTGTAAAACTCTCTTCATACCCTCACCTCTCTGGGTAACCTTGTGGCTGTCCATGGTCCTGAATGCTTCCAGGGCTGTGGGCAGCAGCAGGAAGCTCTGACTGCAGCCAAAGAGGAGTAGCCTTCTCTGCACCTCCTGCACAACAGCCAGGGACACTGAGACACAAGATTTGCAGTTGTATTAGATATGATATTCATATTGACTCTGGTCTGAGAGGTTGTGATGTGAGATGGCTGCACTTTATAACACACACAGTCTGTGCACTCTTCACTGTTTATTTTCTGGTTCCAGGGCAGCAGGGCCAAAAGACAGCAGCTCTCAAATGTTCCAGTGAGCATTAAAATATGTTTATGTATTTTCTTTGGGCCTGATATTGAAAAAAGACAAAAAAAGTTCACATACAAACATAACTGATTTTGAGATAAAATAGGGACCATTGAGTAAGGTATTATATCTATAAGCAAAGCAATGAGTGTAATACAGAATAAATTCAGTGCTGTAATACCTGAGGAGACACAATCCCCATGGCATATGGGAGCAGATGGGGGCGCTGAGTTTTCATGCTCTCGTTGGACAGCAAGACATATTTCAGTTGTAGTTGTTCAAGTGACCAGCAGGGGACGTGGTGTAACAATCCCACAGAAGCCTGTCGGTGCAGATCGGTCGCTGCAGCGCAGGAAGGTTTTTCAACAGCAGTTATTCAGACTCAGACACTGTGGTGGACTCTCGGTGGTGGGACCAGACTGAATATCGGCGGTAAGTGGGGGAGTAAACGTGATTTTTCTGCAAGAAACATCTCAAGGCTATATGAGCTGAAATATCTTCTTTGAAGAGTAACCAAGTCGTTTGTACTCTTACCTTCTGTCTGTTCGCGTTTGTTTACTTACGGGGTAACAGATAAAATATGAACATAAAAATGTATAGATTACACACATATTTGCTGAAACGAAATGTAACCCAAAGTAAAAACAACTCATAACTTTAAATTGCGAGATTAGTGATGAGTGAAAGATGAACACAGGCAAAGGAAATGCGTCTCTCTTGAGTTGGAGGTTTTTGTTCGGCCGATGAATGAGACTGTATCACTGTGGTACACTTTCGGCGGTGGCACCACACTGTCAATTGGACGTAAGTAATATTTCTTTCAGATCTATCCTTATCTGCATTTTTAAATATTTGAGTATTCGTTTTCAGAAAACCCACTGCGTTAATTGTTGGATGTGAACTTTGCTTGTGGATATGGGCTACACATTATATCAAGTTATTACTTCGCGGAGTCACGTGGGTACGCCGAGCAAGATGGCGGCGCAGTAGACGAGCTCCGCACACCCTCCAATATTTACGTTATTTTACTGTATGAAAATCCACAACTTTTTACAAGATAATTAACCCCTGGCGTCCAAGAGTTGTACTTGAACGGGCCTGAGTGTTTTTTTTGGACCCAAATGGCGACCACGTCGAAATATTTCAAAGACACGTCCCGCATGGCTACCAGGAAAAACCCGCCGCAGACTGAAGGAAAGGCAACTTCAAACTCGCCGCCGCATGTGCAGCAAGAAAACCAACCTGTCGAAAAAACCGCAAGTCTGGATGATATGTTTGCTGAAATCTCCAAAATGAGCACCACACTGCGGGGAGTGGCAGCAGACATATTAACCATTAAAGAAACAACGAATGAGCTAAAAAATACGGTGAACGGTATTCAAGAAAGGCTGGGGGAGGCGGAGGTGTGCATTTCCCGCTTGGAGGACACGACTGACCGGATTGTTAGCGGTGGGGAACACGCTGAAAGAAGGATGGAAGTTTTATGGGATCGCGTACAAATGCTTGAAAACCACAGCAAGAGAAACAACGTGAGGCTACTGGGACTGAAAGAAACCCACGGGACGAATGGCACAATGGAGGATTGTGTGAAGAAAATACTGAGAGATGGGCTCGGAGTTGATGTCGAAGGTGAATTTGAAATAGAGCGGGCACACTGAGCTCTTGCTCCCATCCCCAACGAGGACCAACCTCCCAGGCCAGTGTTGATCAGATTCTTGCGACAGTCGGCGAGAGAGAAAGTTTTGAAAGCTGTCAGAGCAAAACGAGGGCTCCAGTGGGAAGGACAGAGTCTATCCGTGTTCCCAGATATGTCGAGGGAATTGGCCGAAAAGAGGAAGACCTTTACGGCCGTGAAGAAATCACTGCAGCAGCTTAATGTGAGATACACGCTGGCGTACCCGGCGACTCTACGGTTTACTTGGAAGAGTAAGAACCGGAGCTTCACGAGTGCCAAGGAGGCAGAAAAATTTATCAAAATGAACTGTCACGCCGATGGGTAAGCATGAATGTTCTCTTAAAAAAGAAAAAGAGAAACTATCGTGGTGTACTAGTTTATATGGTCAATTCGATTTAAAAGTGGGCAATGTGTTACGGACACTGGGGGGTGTTTGGGTTTGATTCTGTACCGCCCGAGCGAAAAGCCAGAGAACTGACTGGAGGTGTAATATCTCACGGACCAAAAGCGTCCGTTATTTTTCTTTTTTTTTTTTTTTTTTTCTTTAGTGTGGCTGGGGAAAAGCCTGAGGACTCCGTTACCGTTTTGTGGGGCTTCCTTAAGTTTAGTTTTTCGTTTTTTTTTTTGTTTCTTCTTATAAAAGTGTTAAAGTTTACATCGCTGTTCACAAGCTGATATGTGTAAAGTTGCTTTTGGTGATGACATACGAAACTGGCAGAGAGACAAGTGAGATGCTGAGACTATATGAAACAGGTTTTATGTTTTTTTCTCTATATATGTAAATTATGACTAGAACTATATCACATGCATAAGCTGGAACATCAATGGTTGTGGAGATCCTGCAAAAAGAGGGAAGGTATTGACCTATCTGAAGCATAATAAGGCTGACATTGCTTTCATACAGGAAACGCACTGTGTGGGGGAAGAAGCAGTCAAACTGAAATGGCGCTGGGTTGGACATATTTTTCATAGTTCTTTCTCTAGCAAACGGAATGGGGTAGCTATACTGGTGAATAAAAACCTGAGCTTTGTCTTACTTAAGGTGGTTAAAGACGATGAGGGCAGAATGACATGTGTACAGGCACTGATCAATGGAACTAAGATAATACTTTGCAATATTTATGCACCCAACAGGGGAGACCCACATTTTTTTCATCAAGTAAATAAGATACTGGGTGAATTGGAAGGCCAGATAATGATGGCAGGGGATTTCAATCAAGTTTCAGACCCTTTTTTGGATAGAAGCAAATTTAGTGGCCCAATAATGTCTAAGGATAGAGCTGCAATACATATGATTGTTGGGAAACAACATGTGTCTTTTTCATGCTGTAAGTTCCTATTTACATAAGACCTACTAAACACTATGGCAGATCATTAGCATAATGTCATTTTGGGGTGCTAGGGGAGCAGGGTGTGAAGATCATTTCCCAGCTTCAATATAGATCCTGTCCTCTGTGTTGATGGGGGTCTTGTGGGAACAGGAAAGAATCAAGGTGTCAACAACCCACTATCTGGTCTCAGCCATTTGCCCACAATTCAAAGCTGGGGTGTTGGGTTTAAATGTCTGAGTGACTAGATAGTTGGTGTCTTTTGGTCTCTGTACTTGGAGAGGAGACCCACGAGTTTCTCTATTGTAATAAATATATCTTTCTTCACCGAAACAAGGACTTTAGTCTGGATTTGTTGTATCAACTCACAAAGGTATAAGGACCATATTTCCAAAGGGATCTTTTCTTTTTCTACATTGGCGAGCCAGCCCACATCCGTCGTTCTTGTTGTGTTTTTCTTCACAAAAACCGGGGAGGTTGATACCTGGGTACTATGAAGCTGGATTACTCAAAGGCGGGAAATTTAACTTTTTGGATTAAGCACTGAAGCACATTTTCAGAAGAACAGGAGCCTGCTGTCAATCCAGTTGCTGACCCAAAGTGAGGAAACAGACTTGAAGGCACGGAATCGGACCACATACATTTGTGAGTATAATTTAGGAATGATATGTTATGATAGAGGAATAGTGTTGAAAATTGTGTAATGTTTTAAAATATAAGTGGCTAGAATTGATTATACAGTGTATAGTATTCTAAGCACGGGACTTGTATAAAGTTACACAGACCTTGGACAATTTTCAAGTACCAGACATTTGTTTGTCCATTGTATGAGGAGTATAGGGAAAATGGGACAGCAGGGTTGGAAACCTTGGGCTATGCACTGGTTAGGCAAACACTGCACAAAAGGCTTTTACAGTGTTCCAGATGATGCAGATGCCTATGTACACCTCCAAACAGCCTGTTCAATGCGTCTAGGTGGATTTAATGAGGAAATTGAGTCAGAGCACAGTTCTGGTGATGAGAGTGAGATTAGACAAGCTGTTATGGCTCACTTCTCAGATGTTTCTGATGAGTTTAGTGGTGATGAAATGGCAAGTTTAAATGGTAAAGAGACAAGTGAGGGACAAAGATATTCCCCTCATTGCTGTGCTTCTAGTCAGAATCATACTCAAAATTCCATTTTAAAAGGTCCAAACATCAGATTAGCTAAAGCAGGCAAACTGACTAAAGTAAAGAAAACAAGAATAGCACCTGTTATTACCCATGGGGTTCATGCAAGTGGAACAGGTTATCCAGTCAGAGATGTGACTGCTGACGATTATGAGGACCAGCAGGTAAATCATAACCTAACTCTGTCTGAACTGACAGCCTTACAGCAGCAGCTCCCTACATGGGATGGCATAGGTGACCCAAGTGCGGTAGTTGACAAAGTTCAAGCACTACAAAGGCTTCACGCCCTAACAGATAAAGACTGCTGTAAGTTACCGCAATCAGTACTCCCAACTTTAGTAGCAATACCAGTCGAATTCTTACAGGGTCAGGGGATCCAGCTGTCTTTCCTGATCATGAAAACCAGGCTACAATTAATGAGTGAGGCTGTGGGCTGTCGCTTTATGGCAGACATGAGCAAAATTATTGATTTTACACCTAGAAGGCCAACACCCAACTGATTTTCTCAGGACATTCATTAAGTTGTATAATAGAAACAAGAGTGGGGGGCCTGGGATTTTACTAACAAGTGATGATCCTACTTTCTGGAGTTTGGTCATTGACAAGTATAAAGATCATGTCTCTCCCACATGCCAACATCTATTACTGCAATTCAAGAGGGAGCTGAGCATTGCCTATCAGACAAAAACATAGGAAAAGACATCCATGACTGCTTAACAGTATGGAATGAAAGTCAATGTCATCTGTCTGCAAATCAAACTTACTGGAAAAGATTGTCCCAATAGCATCTACTGCCAGATCAGGTGAAGCCAAAATGCTTTAATTGTGGAAATCAGGACATATCCAAAGTGCATGTAGAAGACCCCTCATGTGCTCTAATTGTAAAGACTGGGCCCTCCATAAAACAGTGCTGGTCAAAGAGAGGGGATGGAAGGAAAGAAGGCCAAAACTATTGGAGTGTTTCAACTGTGGAAAGTTGGGACACATACAGAGTAAATGCAGGAACCCCCCATTATGTGTTATAATTGTAACGAACTGGCCACTAAAAAAGAGTGCTGGTCAAAGGAGGGGAATGGAAGGAAAAGGACCAAAGTGGTCAAGGGGACATCAGACACAAGCAGCTCAGCACCATTGTAAAAATAACCCAAGGCCACCTACATACTCAGAACTATTGACAATGGTGCAAAAAGAACTTACAAACTGTGGCCAGGAAACTCCGGGAGGCTCAGAGACCTCATTTCAGAGCACTGCCTCACAATAACAGTTGGAGAAACAAATCTAAAATTGGCCATATAAAAATGGGGGAGGAAGCAATCCAGTACATCTTGGGGATCATGGGGATCAGTGTAAATCATACAAAAAAGCTGATCTTAACAATAATACTTAAAAGAAATAAAGACTGCATAAGAATGGACACTAATACTTGATCTTTCTTTACAGCAAACAAATGTGGATGAGAGGAAGGTGCTTCAAAGATCCATCCGTTGGAACAGGCTTTTGATGCGGCTCAGGAATTCATGGTGTATAACTGAATGCTGGACACAAGACAAGCTGAGAAAGCTGAAACTTTTCAACTTACAAGGACATTTAATAAAATAAAATATCTAGTTAACCAGGGAATTGCTTGTGGAATGCACTGGAGAATGCTGGGATGACCACAATATGTATTGTTTGAAAACAAAAAAGAGCTTTAAATATCATATAACTTGGGTGGAGCATATTAATTGTTCATTCTGAGTAACCACACAGAGTTCGTCTAAGGTGTTTATTTAAGGTGTAAATCACCCCCTGGCTTTACTCACACACTAGCTCACACTATTCAAATGAAAGACCTTTACGTGCCCACCCCTGCAGAGAGGACACCCACTTGCCTCCCAATTCAAAGGTGTATGCAGCTATTCATGCCCAGGTGAAGAGAGCTCACTTGGACAGGGATTTAAAGACTGTCAAAGTTGAATGGAGGTGAGAAGCTTTGGCAGAGCCTGCAGTCCTGGAAGCTATACACACTGGGAGTAAGGTGATCCTGGCACTTTTGGGCACATGGTGATAAGTAATCTGTAGCACATACAGAAATGTTGGTGATGTGAACAGAAAGTCCTGTTGGAAAAGATAATTGATAGAAAAATAATTGATAGACTATCTAGATGAATCTTTGGGTTATTCAGAAGGAACATTTGAGTCATTTTAACTTTGTTTTTACATAAATATGTAAATGGGGTCAATTTTGTGTGTCATGATTTACTGATTCAGATTATAATCAGTTTTTATGTTTCTTTAAGATTAATCACATTGTTTCTTTTCGTTGGGTGAAATAGGCACCATTTTTTGGGATAGGACAACAATAACTGGTTCAAAGAAACATTTCAAGCTTCTGCTATTTCAGCTTTAATTTCTTTCAGTTACTTATTCCTATTATTTTCAAATAAGTTTAAAAAATTTGCTTTTAGTTTCTGCAGTTTCTTGAGAATATAATAGAGTAATACTTGATTTTGGGAATCTGAGGAAACTATTGTTCCATCTCTCTTTTGATTTATTCTTCATGATATCTGTATATATATGTACTCATGCATATGCTTTATTTCACCTAATAACAAAAAAAGTGGGGAATGTTGGGAAACAACATGTGTCTTTTTCATGCTGTAAGTTCCTATTTACATAAGACCTACTAAACACTATGGCAGATCATTAGCATAATGTCATTTTGGGGTGCTAGGGGAGCAGGGTGTGAAGATCATTTCCCAGCTTCAATATAGATCCTGTCCTCTGTGTTGATGGGGGTCTTGTGGGAACAGGAAAGAATCAAGGTGTCAACAACCCACTATCTGGTCTCAGCCATTTGCCCACAATTCAAAGCTGGGGTGTTGGGTTTAAATGTCTGAGTGACTAGATAGTTGGTGTCTTTGGTCTCTGTACTTGGAGAGGAGACCACGAGTTTCTCTATTGTAATAAATATATCTTTCTTCACCGAAACAAGGACTTTAGTCTGGATTTGTTGTATCAACTCACAAAGGTATAAGGACCATATTTCCAAAGGGATCTTTTCTTTTTCTACAATGATCTGTGAGGATATGGGGTTGGTGGACATATGGTGACTAATAAATCACAGTGAAAGGGAGTACACCTTTTATTCACATTGCCACCAGTCTTACTCCAGGATTGATATGTTCTTGATATCGAACACTATAATAGAACAAGTAATTAATTGTAAAATTAATGCAATGGCCCTATCAGTTTATGCAGCGGTTGAGCTTTGTATTGACATAAATACTGACACTGAGAAAAAGGGTAGATGGAGAATGAATACGTCACTATTACAGGACGAATCATTTATCTTATTGCTAAAGGACGACCTTATATCTTTCTTTGAAATCAATTCTGGCAGTGCAACATCCAAAGCAATGGAATGGGAAGCCTCAAAAGCATACATTAGGGGGAAAATGATAGCACATTCATCTAAAAAGAAAAAAGAGGATCTGAAAAGAATAAAGGATTTAGAATTGGAAATTAGAAACCAGGAAAAAGAACTATCAGAAAACTTTTCAGATGCATTATACCAAGATATATGTAAGCTTAAATTTCAACTTCAAAATATTTATAATAAAAAAGTGGAATACGCTTTATTTAGGCTGGGACAAATTTCTATGAAGGGGAGAGAAGACAGGCAAGCTGCTTGCCAGACAATAAAACAACAAAACTCCTACAGTGTAATACCAGCAATTAAGAAAGGGGATAAAATAGTCTCTTCCACAAAGGAAATAAATGAGGTCTTGCAACAGTTCTACAAGGAACTATACACATCAGATATCAATCCTAATCAAGAAGAACTGAATGAGTTTTCTCTAGTCTTAATCTTCCCAGACTGTCTCCCGAACAGGTAGAATTATTGGATAATTTAATAACGGAGAATGAAATCAGGAATGCGGTTTCATGTATGAAATCAGGAAGTCACGGGCCTGGACGGCTTCCCTGTGGAATATTATAAACAGTATATAGATATCCTAGCGCCAATATTGAAAAGAGATGTATAATGAAGCCTTTGAATTAGAACCCTCCCTCCAACATTTAACGAGGCCTTAATATCTGTGATACCCAAAAAGGATAGGGATACCACAAACCCCGCTAACTACCGACCACTGAGCTTAATAAATGTAGATTGTAAGATCCTTACTAAGATCTTGGCCACACGGCTTGAGAAGGCTTTACCAAACATTATACACTCTGACCAAGTTTGTTTCATGAAAAACAGGTCTTCGTCCGACAACATGAGGAGATTACTGCACCTAATCTGGCTGAATCGGATGGATAAGGAACCCGTCGTTGCCCTCTCATTAGATGCCGAGAAGGCATTTGACCGAGTTCAGTGGGAATTTTTATTTGCAGCCCAATCACATTTTGGTATTGGAGCAACCTTTATTAAGTGGATTAGAACTATATACAAAAGCCCTAAGGCAGCGGTCATAACAAACGGCGTAATCTCACCCCTTTTTAATCTCACCAGAGGAACTCGACAGGGCTGTCCCCTGTCGCCACTACTGTTTAATATTGTATTGGAACCGTTGGCTATTGCCATCAGAGCTAATGCAGCTATTAGGGGGGTGACAGGGGGAGGGAAGGAGCACAAGCTATTATTATACGCGGACGATATTTTAATGCTGTTAAAAGACCCATTAAATTCAATACCACATCTGATGAATACAATACAATCCTACTCCAAATTATCAGGATACAAAATTAATTGGACAAAATCGGAAGCTATGCCTATATCTGGAATATGCAACTCAAATTTACTTACAAATTTCGGCTTTAAATGGATATCAAAAGGGATGTCATACTTTAGGAATCAAAATAAGCAGTAGCGTGGATGAAATACCTTTGCTAAATTTAGAACCATTGCTGCAAAAAAATTAAAAATAATCTGGATAAATGGGGAAACTTAGGCTTTCATTATGGGAAGGTCAACGTGATAAAAATGGTGGTTGCACCACAGTTTAACTATGTGCTTATGATGTTGCCATTAATTATACCTCCTCAGATCTTTAAGCAGTATGATACGATAATGGATTTTATGGGACAGGAAAAGACCGAGAATCAAACTCAGTAAAATGTCCTCTCCTAGAGATAAAGGAGGTTTAGGATTGCCAGACTCACGATTATACCATATGAAATGGCCAAATTAGCCAAACACTGGACTAAGGACAACCAGTTAGAGTGGGTGACTATTGAAAATGTGCTGTCATCCCCTTTCACTCCTATTGATAGGCTGTCACAGTCCTCATATAATGTATTGAACCCTATCATGTCTCACTCCAAAGAGGTTTGGATCAGAATACATAGCATGCATAAATTATCACATTGTAAACAAATATACTCTTCTCTGTGGCATAATCGCATGGTTAGCATTGGGAAGACATCTGTATATTGGAAAGAATGGCACCTTAAAGGGATTGCATTACATCCAAGATCCAGTATAGGGAAGGAAATCATATTACAGATTATTTCATGTTACCCTCAGAGTTCCATAGCGCCTCTATATTTTATAGAAGAACCCATCAACAGCTCAGTGATGGCTGTCAGGGTCTGAAAACAAACTGGGAGAGAGACCTGGGCTGCATGATGACTGAGGGGGAATGGATGAGAATTCTATCTGACAATGGGAAATACATTAGGGAAGCTAAAGGGAAATTCACACAATACAAGGTAACACACAGGTATTACTGGACTCCGAAAAGACTCAACAGAGCAGGTATAATGACAAATAATTTGTGTTGGAAATGTCATAATGACGTAGGTACTCTGTTACACTGTATCTGGGATTGCCCTGTTGTTAAACCTTTTTGGAAAACGGTTATGGACAATTTGAGTAACTGGCTGGGCAGGGACATACCGTTATCTCCCAGATTGTGTCTGCTGGGGGACAGAAGCCAAACACACAACATCTCAAACAGGGAATTTTCTGTGATCATGGCAGGGACGACAACGGCTGCCAGGACAATATTGAAACTGTGGAAGACACCCAAACCCCCTGAACTGAAAGAGTGGATAAACATTATGATAAAAACAGCCTCATACGAACTTATGCGCAACAGGAGGAACAATGGAAACAAAATCAAGGAACCTGTTTGGGACTTGTTCTGGACCCGTATCACACTGCCTGAAGAGCCTGCAGTGTGAATACGTCCCTCTGAGCGTATCCAGAGTACTCAATGCTAAAAACTAATATATGCTTCCTAGCTATGCTCCTTATGTGAATCTTTTTATTTACACTTCTTTCATTTCATTCTGTTTGTCTTGCTGTGTCACTGATGTTATCGTGTACAATAAGCAATGTCTCACAATGTAAAAAGTTGTACTGTCAAATGCCAAAGATAAAAGAAATAAACACTTGAATTATAAAAAAAGTTATTATTTCGCTTCATAAGAATGAGGATGCACAAAGCATATTCACCAAAAAATAACTTCTTAAATGCCAAAGTTTATAAAAAGGACATAAATCTCATACACTGTAAAAAGTTGCGGGGGTCAAATTTTGAAGAGCGGATAAATGAAAGCTGTCTCTCTTGAGCGAGAGGTTTTTGTACAGCGGTGTAATGAGTTTGTATCTCTGTGAGCTACTGCTGATCTCATGGTAACTCTGACAGTAGTAATCTCCTGCATCTTCAGCCTGGACTCCACTGATGGTCAGAGTGAAGTCGAGGCCATTTCCTCTCCCTCTGCCACTGAATCTAGAGGGCACTCCAGATACTCTCTCTGATGTGAGTTTGATCAGGAGTTTGGGAGCTTCTCCAGGTTTCTGCTGGTACCAGTGGAGAAAGTACTGAGCACCACTATATTGGACAACTGCAGTACTGGCCTTACAGTCAATAAAGACTGACTGACCCGTCTGAACTGACTGGGCTGGAGACTGAGTCAGAACCACCTGCCCCCAAGACCCTGCAGAGAGAGAGATTTACTGTGTAAACAGCATTACTAAACATAATGTACACATGAAGATATGCATGAGTACATGTGTTACTATGAATTTCAAAATTAATGTTTCATATTTTCTCTCACCCTGAATGCAGAAAGCGAGTGCCCAGATGAAGATGGTGATAAAAGTCATTGTTGCTGTGGGTTCTGTTGCCATGAAGGACAGCTCTCAGTCATCAAGTGTTAAACTCACAGGACTATAAAGACTCCCAGAGCACTGAAGCATGTGCTGCCAATGCAAAGTGTCTTCACTATGCAAATGGTCTTCCTGGGTACAGCAGGCACTTGTAGCCCAGCAGTGCTGTGGAGGCAGACTAGGGCTTATGGGCTGTGACACAGACAGAGCAGTTTAACACTGGTGTAACAGTGTCTGGACAGCAGGATCACAATCCAAACCAACATCATTCACATTTCGCCATCATATTCTTTTTCTCACATGTCCCCCTGTTAAACAGTGCAGTGTAAACCTTTGAGGTGGTGAAATTGCACAGTTAGCTTTTAACACCTTGGATTTTGCCTAATTTTCATGGTGTGAGTTATTTATGTCCTATCACTGCTGCACTCACACATAATCCATACTCTGATTGTTTCCCATTACACTGAAGGACCAGACATGCCTGACGACTGCAGCCATTGCTGTTTTTCCACTGTAGTGAAGGAGGATTTTGCTGCTCTCTCCATCGTAGTCAACAAGGACAGGGTATCACCTGAGGGGATTGGAACAAGTGTGGAAGTGTCTCTGTCTTGTGGTGCTGGGAGAGGTGGAGGGAGGAGCAAGCTCCTCAGCTCCTCCCACTGTACTGCTGTCAGTCTCCTGGTTCCCTCCCTCAGCCTGGAGAGTTAACTGGAGCTGCAGCAGCAGAGGCCTCACGAACAGCCTGCCTCACCTGAGAGTGATTTCTAATCAACTCAGCTGTGAGCACTTGCCTTCAATTAGGCCTTCTATTTTAGCACAGCCTGAGAGGAGTTTTTATAGAAAACTCCATTTATAGAGTTTTGCTCTCTCTCTCTCTCTCTCTCTCTCTCTCTCTCTCTCTCTCTCTCTCTCTCTCTCTCTCTCTCTCTCTCTCTCTCTCTCTCTCTCTCTCTCTCTCTCTCTCTCTCTCTCTCTCTCTATATATATATATAGACTATTTTTTTTTAAAACAGCTTAAATGGCACATCCATTTTTTTTTTTAAGAATTTGCCTTGCTTGTTCAGAACTGTAAACTCTTACTGTTTTTATTATTTTACATTTAGAACATAGAATTAGACAGAATTCACATCATTCTGTTTCCCAGCAACAGTAGTAAGTTCAAGTGGTTTAGAATTTTCAGTATTTCAGCCTCTATGATGTCACAATAGGAATGTTCTTAAAATACAAACAGCTGTCAATTAATATGTCATTTGGACTTTTCATCGATTGACACTATATCATACCAAAATTTACCCGTCACTTAGAACAGTAGAGGACAATATTGTGTTCTGCTATTTTCTTGGAGAATTTCATCCTTCAGACTTGTAAGTAGATACCTCAAGCTTTTCCTCAAATACAGTGTCTCTGTCATTACTTCAAAATGAATTGATCAATTCTGTAACTGAATAAAACAGAAATCACTGGAGTTTTAATATTTTACATAAATATAGCTCATTAGCCAGCCAGGTATTTAACTCAAGTAAGGGTGTCATATCGTATATCCTAGGTGTTTAACTTGCTAGTTAGATAGCTGTCTGTTATTAGCAATGCCCCCCTATTGTTTGTCCATGTTTGTCCATAACGGAATCCGGGTCTCCGCCTACAATTCGCGCCGCTCAGAGGATTTTAGAAGCCAAGTGTGGCCGTAGCAGTAGAGAATGAGTTCGGTTAAGCTACGCTGTATATTGTTCGTTCACCTTTCTCACGGCTTGGTCTTGGAAATATACGCATGTAAGTCACAAAATATTTTTTAATTTGTGTTACAGTTGTCAGGCAGTATAGCTACTTCAAAACATTGCTGTGATTATGCCAATTAGAACAGTTTTTGTTTAATTTTTAGCAAGCTAGCACACGCGCTAACCGATATAGCATTTATTTGTATATTTTACATTGTATTTCGGTAGCATTTTGCCATGCTGTGTTTTGTACTTACCTAGACACGTAGCTCATTATTCGTTAGAGTATATTGCAAAGTTAATGAGTTTATTCTAAGCTTAATTCATGAAAGGTCCTTGTAAACATTCTACATTAAGTGGTACATCTGTTTAATATTATTTAAGCTGTTTATGCTTGCTAAGTGTGTTAACTCAGTTTTCTCCTAGCTACACTACAATATTTTCTGTGGAAATCCATGTTAGCTATTCTCCTTTGTGTAGCTTGGTTATTGATGTCATGAAAGAATACGCAGACAGCAAATGTAATTTAATGTCTTATTTAGTGTCATTTCAGTTTTACAAAATAAAAATTCAAGGAAGGAAAGAAAGAAAAAGGAATTGTCAGGAAAGCGCTTAACTTGCCTCAAGCCTTTTTTGGATCCTTTATGTTAACTGTCTGTGTAGCTTTGCACAGAAACGTTAAGTGAGGACAGAATAGTAAATGTAAATGTGAATCATGTCTTAAAGTCTGACATCTCTGGCCTATAATTCTGAAGTCAGAAAATCAGCGCTTATGAAAAGCAGATGAATGAGATTAGGACTGTTCAAAACAAGAAGGATATTCTCTACAGAGAAGTCGTCAAAGGTCGTCGTTGACTTATGAACGAGTTCCATTCCTACGACTTGTCATAAGTCGATTTTCGACGCAAGTTGGAATTTATACCTAAATTATACCTAAGTTAACACATTAAATCACTCACACTGTACACACAACACCTGAAGGACATATAAAATACAGTAATTAAATGAAACAGTAATAAAAAAAGAGAGAACAATTTCTTATCTTTATTTCTGTGGTCGTATTTACGAACTAAACCGCTTAGGTCTAAACTCGTTTTTTAAATAATTTATGGGAGTGTGTCGTACCCACGAAACAACGTAACTCGAGACTGTCGTAACCTGAGGACCCCCTGTACATTTATTCCAAAAAAAAATTATATTTATTCATTTGGCAGACACTTTTATCCAAAGCGTCGTAGAAGGATTGGATAGTCATCAACAAATGGGAAAGTGCATCTATCAATTATGCTACAGCAAATCTATTAATTAAATTTATTGTAATAGCATAGCCAGGAAGAATGGTACATAGCCAAGTAAAATATATACAATTATAATATTATTGTACAAATAATAAAGTAATAAACATAATTCATGAATACACATCTTTATACCAATACGTTTACATTATAATGATGCATACTAGTTATTAATACATAATAGAAACAAACAGTTATATATATTACTAAATAGGTGTACAACAAGTTTTGAATGAGGGTAGGATGTTAAGGCCAGATATTGTCTGAAGAGGTGGCTTTTCAGACCACGTCAGAAGGAGTGTAATGATTCAGTAACAGTCCGTAGCAGGACAGGGAGTTCATTTCACCATTGGGAACTTAACGTGGAGAGCAGTGAGACAGGTAGAGTACTCTGGACTGTCCTGCCTGGTGAACACTGCTACTATATCCTGGAACATGTTACATACCACTGCTTTACAGTCAAAGCATTTATCATAAAAAATGAGACACAAGACTATGAAATATATACTGAGCTGTACCATTTGCAGGCAGCATGGTGGCTCAGTGGTGAGCACTGTGGCCTCACAGTTTCAGTGATTAATTAAGGCGTGTTTGGTATAAATAATATCAGTCGTATAAAATGTTGGAAGAAAGCCAAACTGACACTGTGTTCAGTAGGAAAGGACTGTATTCAGGCATTTAGAATACAGCAGAAAACCTTCCCCAGATTACTGTTCACACAGATTACACATTAGTTACTGGGGTCAAGTTTATCTCCACTTCTGTACATTTCGGAGGAGTAGTTCTGATTTTATAAACTGAAGTTATTCAGTTTTTCCAGAGAAGAAATTAAAAACACATTGACAAAAAACTAGAACAAATTGCGGTACTCTTCAATTTGTACAATTGCTTTGTGGATGATTTTTGTTTGATTTACTTTCAGGCATGCTTGTACAATTTAAGCATCTCACATTTGAGGTTAAAATCTGGGTTTTGTGATTGTGATATTTCAGCTGTAATAACAGGCTCATTTTCTCTCTCATGGATTTGCATTCATCATCAAATCATTTTCTTTAGCATTTAAGATTTCCTGATTATTTTTCTGGTTAGTTTTTTGGGGGTTATCTTAAACTACAGATTGAAGAACAAATGCCTTTAATTCCTAGGTTTTCCAGTTCTGTTCAAGTGCACATTGATTTGACAGTGGTGGTAAAAAGGGGTCTGTGATCCGTCAGTGAATGCACTAATGTCGGAGGGGTCCATATCAGTGATGGCATAGTCGACTACACTAGCCCTAAGAGCTGAGCAGTAAGTGAAGCTCCCTAAAGAGTCCCCTCTGATCCTGCCATTAAGCATGTACAGGCATAAGGCTCCACAGAGACGCACTGACTCCCTACTGTTTTTGTTCACAGCACAGTCAGGGCTGTTTCTCTGTGGTACAGTTGGTGTTAGGTTCAGGGGGTTGTGTGTGATATTCATGTCTTACGTCAAAGAAATTACATACACACACCTTTAACATTTACAGTGCCTATCATAAGTATTCACCCCCTTGTATGTTTTACCCTTTTATTGCTTTCATAAATCAATCATGGTCAATAAAATTTGGCTTTTTTCACACAAAAATTTATTGGAAAAAACTCTTTAAGGTCAAAGTGAAAACAGATTTCAACAAAGTAATATCAATGAAACAAAATGATATAAAGAAAAATAATTGTTTGCATAATTATTCATACCCTTTTAAATTTAATGGTCTAATTCAATAGAGTTCTATCCAATTGGTGCCAATAGTCTCAGAATTAGTGAAATGAAGTATGATATAATATGATTACACAATAGTTCTTCAAATGAACTTGCTAAAAAGCCATATTGTTATATACAGGATTGAACTTGTACTGAGGTAAACTGGAGACATCTGAAACTGTGTCTCTCTCCTACCTCTACCCCTACTAAGTGTATCTATGTACAAATCCCTGTGTGTTTCCACAGGCACATATGTTTAAAAATATATAAAATACTGTTTGTGTGTGAGCTATGCCATTGGTTGAGTGTATATTTATGTCAGTGTGTGTGCATGTTCTGTGGGCATGTGTAAGTTTGTGATTGTGAGTGAATATGCATGTGTGTGTGTCTATGTATGTATAGGTGAGTGTGTGTAAGAGAGTGTATGTGTGTGTGTTTATGTGAGGGTGGAAGTGTCAACTGCAAACAGTCTTTTTTTTTTTTTTTGTTTGCAGTTGTAGCAGTTCCAGTGTGAGTGTGTTGATACATCTGAGACTATGAGTGTGTGTGAGAGAGAGTGTGTATGCATGTTTTTTTTACTGTGTGTGTGAGACTCTACTCTAGTTGACACAGGGACACTGAGGTGTTAGATACATACACTCCAAACCCAGCACAGAGGGGTGTGTGTTCAGTGAAGTTGGTGTGGAATCTGTGCAGGAGGGTCAGTGTGTCAGAGTCAGAGATGCTGAAGAAGGACACAGTGCCAGCCGGACAGTCCACACACACTCCTACTCTGTACACACACACTCCTACTCTGTGGTAGGGGGAGGGGGGGGCAGGTATGTCTGTTTTATTGTTATTGTGCCAGACAGAGTATCTGTGTTTAGAGCAGTCCAGCCTCCAGGAGTTTTTATTTACTCCAAGCCCACAGTCATCACCCCATTCTTTCCTGCTGATTCCTTTATATGTCACTGCTATATAAACCCCTTCCCACTCAGGCTCACTCCACTCAGCCTCCCAGTAACTGCGTCCAGACAGACTCTCTCTGCACAAAACCTGGCGCCAGTGACCAAATCTCTCTGGATGATCAGGATATGGCTGCTCTCTCTCTGTGCGTGTCACCTTCCTGTTCCCCTCAGAGAGAGACAGCTCTCTGTGCGCTGTGTTTGGATCCAGTGTGAGCTGGCAGCCATCTGCAAACCAGAGACATTAATGAGATTAATTATCATTATTAATATTCATCTCATTATGTGTGACTGAGTATGTTTGATTGGGGTTGTGTTGAACAGGGTTGTGTTTGTATGTGTGTGCACCTCTGTGAGTGTGTTCATGTGTGTGTTTGGAGTATGTGGGGCTGTTTGTGTGTGTTTATGTGTAGGTGCCTAAATATGGGTGAATGTTTGTAAACACCATCTGCCAACAAACACAAACTGAACTCAATGACCATGAGAAACACACACAAACACACACACACACACAGTGCTGTATGTATGGACAGACTTTTGAGGTTGAAAGACAGAATGGTGAAGAGAGGGACTGGAAAAAAGAGTTGAAAATAGATGTGAAAGAAAGAGGGAGGAGAGGAAATTGAGGGAGTGAGTGTTCAGTGCTAACAGACTCACATTTCCTGGGTCCTGGTTTGTTCCTGCTCTCTCCTCCATGGTCCACACTGTAGGAACAGCAGAACAGACAGTGACTGAGTGACACACAGTGTGGAAACTCTCTGTACTTACAGCAGTGTGTCTATGAGGTGCAGTGTGGAAACTCTCTGTACTTACAGCAGTGTAAGTGTGTCCAGTTTAGCAGCAGAGAGCGCTCTCACTCCTGAGTCTCCTGGGTGATTGTAGCTCAGATCCAGCTCTTTCAGGTGTGAGGGGTTTGAACGCAGAGCTGAAGCCAGAGAATCACAGCCTCTCTCTGTGACTCGACAGCCTGACAGCCTGCAGAGAGAAGGAGACAAGCTTTGTCATTTGACAAACACAGAAGGTGTATTTGTCAAATGACAGGTCTGTGGAATTAGTAGTATACATCTTATCATTATTTTAATGAGTGGGACTGACACATTTACTTCTTTGTTTTCTATAAGTGAAGGTATGTAATTAATATTGTAATATTGAATGAATAATTTTAAAAAGTAAAAGTTCAGTATTTTACTTCCTTATGAACACTGAAATTGCTGTTGGAAAAACACACATTTTAACATCACAGAATGACAGTGCAAAGTGAAGCTTTAGCCTGAGTCATTATTAATATTAGTGAGATATTTAGTCACATTTGGGCCCTTTATGAAAGAGGGGGTTTGCATTTGTTACTCACCCCAGTCTCTGCAGTTTACAGAGTGGGTCCTCTAGTCCAGCAGAGAGCACTCTCACTCCTGAATCCTGCAGCTCGTTGTCTCTGAGCTCCAGACCTCTCAGCTCTGAGTGGGGAGAACGCAGGACTGAGGCCAGATCATCACAGCAGCCATCTGTGAGATTACACCAACCCAGCCTGAAGAGATAACACACACACTCACACAATAAATATACACCAACCCAGCCTGTGGAGAGAACACACACACACTATAAATATACACCAACCCAGCCTGTGGAGAGAACACACACACACTATAAATATACACCAACCTAGCCTGTGGAGAGAACACACACACACACACACACAATAAATATACACCAACCCAGCCTGTGGAGAGAACACACACACACTATAAATATACACCAACCCAGCCTGTGGAGAGAACACACACACACTATAAATATACACCAACCCAGGCTGTGGAGAGAAAACACACACACAGATTCACTTTCATTCACATATTTTTATCATTGTGAATAATGAAGGCTTTGTCTTTATAACTGGTTGTCTATGTTGTTTTCACTTAAACATTGACTGTAGCCACTCTTTTCATTGAACCATGCCTTCAAAAACTGGTTAGATCCCCAATACTAATTATCAATAATTGTATTGTTAAAAAAGTGTGGTAATTCCTATTTGCCATTATTATTGTGATATTAATATGTTTTTGAAATTAAAGGTTATGGCTTAAGTCATTTTATGAGATTGATAACTTTGAATTGGTGCCTTGTGCTGGGACTGTTAAGATGAACATATTGTGTTATCTGTTTCTTCTTGCACTTAACCTGCATTTAACTGGAGCCTTTTAGAGGAACAGCATAATCCTCATATTTTCTGGTTCCCACGTGGTGAATTGTAAATTTCCTCTACATTTTGTGGTGTGAGGATAGATTTTGGCATATTCAATGTTTTGTGATAAAATCATTTGGCTGTATTTAATGTTTTTTTTAGAAAGAAAAATACTATTCAATTTTGGAAAACAGGCTTAGAGTGGGGCCCCTGGAGAAGAAGGAGGGAGTGAGGCTCCTGACAAAACAAATAAGGGGCCCCTATCCAGGCAACTTCAAACTTAAATCATTGCACTTCCCACATTGACCACAAGTTCTCAAATGCCACTGTCTACTTCAGTTGAATCCAGTAACAGCAAGCACAGCTTGCACTGTGGTTGTGAATTCCCATTGGTAACACTGACAATTCCACACAAACTTGAAGAAAAGCATTGTTAATCATTATTGGTATTATGAGTAAACCCTTCATCATACAAATCACTTTTAGAGACAAATTTAATTGATTATGAACAATCAGATTATTAACTCTGAATCATGAAAATAATTGTCCATCTGGTGATTTTACTGGCATACCAACATCTTCAGTACTTCTGAAATTTAATGGCATTATTAAATTGCCCTTAACCTAATTTGAACTGAATAATACATAGTCATGCTCTGTCTTGGCTCTCTCAAGGCAAGCCAGCCTTGCCCTCCTTTGCAAATGAGTAACTAGGGAGTGAGTTTGTAAACCTGAAAGCTCAAAACAAACATCTTCCAAGATCTATAAACCTTTAGCAAAAAAGCTCTGCAGTACCTGGATGATCTGCATTCTGCCAAATCAGATCTCTGCTCCGACAGAGAGGAATTTTTCCATCTTAAAAGTGAACGCTCTGCAGTACTGCAGTCACATGACGCCCCTTCTTTTCTTTCAGCGGTCTCATTCCCACTCACCTCAATTCTGCAAGGAGCCACATATAACCAGGTGCACAGAAACACTTTGCATTCTGATCTGGGTCCAATATCCGGTCTAGCCGATCTCAGGTCCCACTCTAATTCACTAAGCAGTGTTTCAGTGGAAACCACATCAGACTATGTGCTGATATCTCACTCTTCACACAGTGAAAAGGGGAAAGGGGGGTCTACTTGTGACTCAGGCTGTTCTGAGCATCATTCTTCTACTTCCTCTAACCAAAACCTTTCAGTCTATTCAGGTCTTTAATCCTATGGCCGTGCTGATGTAACTTTATGGACCTCATCTCACCTGCACCAGGAAGAGGTGGGCTCTCTAAGAAACTCTGGCCATAAGGGACAAACCTATGGGCTGAATGGAACTTATTCTTTACAGCGTCAGATGAGAGATCGCTCCCCAGACCACTGTCATCTAAGCCTTTGCCTCTGAGAGAGAAGTGGAACATTCTCACCAGAGAGCGTGTTTAATCTCCAATGTTTCCTCCCAGCAAGAGAATGAAGTCAGTTTCCCTGTGCACCCTTCCAAAGGGGGGATCAGAAGATCTCAGCATGAACCTTCTGACAATCGAATTATTTATCCCCCTCCACACAGGGAACACAAACTGTGATTCACTACAGTTACCTCTCACTAGGGATGGGTATCATTAAGATCTTATTGATAACTTATTGATACTGTTGAACAGTTTGAGACAATATTGACACCATCATCAGTACTTTTTATAATTTAGAGGAGAAAAGACACAACTCTTCAGAACAGAACTGCCATTGGTTTTATTGCCTATACTAACAGGATATGTGAAAAAATTCAGCGCCAATTTTCCGTCCTGTAATATTTATCCAAGAAATAACATCTCCATCCATAGTAACAATCTGCGTGCCAATCACTATTAGTTTTGTTAAAATGTAAGGTGAAATCTGACTGGCTCACCTTCATACTGACGTATGCAACTACATGCCAGTGGAGGAAAATGCCTTCAGCTCATTTGTTTATGCTGAAGTGCATTCACTATGCCACAGAAACAGTAAAAAGTCTGGCCTCATTTTACAAACACCCACAACATCACAAAAGATTGCGACCACAAAACATAAACGTAGGCAAGACTGGAAATACAATTAACTTAACAAAATGTCTACTACAGCATGGATTGGACATGATGCACAAGAACTTCAAGATGGTCAATTCCAAAAAAAAATCATATATGTTGCAACAGTATGCCTAAATACAAGGAAGAGACACATCAGGTCAGAGTGAGAGAGAGTCAAACTTTCAAATCTCTCTTCTTACACAATCTCCACCCCTGTATTCATACTCATGCTGTTTTGTCCTGAACAGATAAACAATCAATGCAAAAGATTAGAAGGGAAGCCCAGACCATTTGGGACACCCAGCATAACATGCCACAAATTAAAAAACTGACGTTGACAAGAAGTTCCAGAGCAAGTGCCAAGTCATTCCCTCAGAACCTAAGCACACCTAACCAAAAACACATTCAGAAAACCTTTTGGCCAACATTTTACTCTAGTTGTTTTTCTCAATCCAATGACAGGAAAAATTGAAGAGAAGATAATTCAGGTAGACCCACATGTATGGACACAGATGGGGAAGGAAGCTCAGAATAGTTTGACAGTAGCTGCACTGCTTAAAAAGGCACATAAGTTCCCATATGCTCATCAGGAAAAGGAAACCTGCAAACAGAGTACCTCTCCTCCTCCATCACTCTCTTCTCTCTTTGTACAACTCCACCTTACCAAAGGGGGCTGCATGAGTCATTTTTACTCAGCTTGGTTTGCCTGTAACAACAGTAACCATTTCTCTCTTACCATTAGTAGATTAAGCCATTTTATTAGACATATTAATGGTAATTTAGTCAGTTACTGTAGACTGTTAAACCTAGCCCAATCAGGCAACCACAGCTACAGGATAATCTTTGCAGGTGCATTGGGCACATCCCTAGAGTGCTGCCCCATTGTTACATTTTTCACAACACCTCCTCACTGTGAGTAGCTGCTCACTGACCCAGTGTCATGTAAGACAGTAATTAGCTGGACTTCAGGAAGTACCACAAATGTAAGACTGTTAACATATATCTCCTGGTAAGGATATCACACAAACTAGGATGGACTGTAGAACTGAGATCATTATGTCTTCATTTCCATTTCTTGATCCAGTCACCAGGATAAACAGTCTCTGTCAGAACAGCACAAGGGTACCTGGGGGTAACAGCCAGGAATCACCCTTCCACAGCAGCTCCTGTCTGAAGGGACGAAACAGTCCAGTCCAGTCTGGGCCAGACCAGACCTCAAACTGTAGTCAAAAGTTCATCTGATCAATCCAACAAATATAAAGAGAAATGGTTTGACAGTGAATGTAACTTAATTTGGAAAACGTTACGGAAACTGTCAAATCAAAAACATCATCAGCCCCAAAACCCAGATTTACGCTTAGAGTACTGTGAAACATTAAAATAACACAAAAATACTCTGAAACAGAAAAAAGAAAACCACATTAACAAAACTCTCATAGACATTGAAAAATCAATTGATCAAAACCAATTCTGGGAAATATGGAATAATTTCAGTTCAGCACAAAAACCTGCATTAACTTAATAAAAAATGGCTCAGTTCTAAACATTTAGTGAGCACAACTATTCACGCTTTCATCGGTAATATTGTATTATCAGATCACGCCCCAGTCGCAATGACGTTAGGTTTTGGGTCTCTATCCGAAACCCCTAGAAGCCGTTGGAGACTTAACACCTCTCTATTCCAAAGTGAAAAATCCTGTAATTTTATTAGAAAGGAAATTCCTTGAGTTTTTGGAATATAATGAAGGATCAACTTCTAACCTGGGTTTAGAATGGGATGCATTTACAGCCTGCTTGAGGGGTTGCTTGATACAACATAGCTCTTATTTGAAAAAACAAACTACTATTCGACTACTTGAATTGGAGAAAGAAATTAAAGCTCTTGAAAAAATATATGCATACCAGCTGGATCCAGTGGTTTTCTCACAGATAAACAAATTGAAATTGGAATTGAACTCTATTCTCCAGAAGAAAGCAGAATTTGCACTATTTCAGTGTAGACAGAGGTACTATGAGCAAGGAGAAGCGGCAGGGAGGTTTCTGGCCCAGAGAGCAAAGCAACTGTGCAGTTGTAGTTTAATAGCCTCTGTGGAGAATGAAAATGGGACCTTAGTGACAGACAGAGGGGAGATCAAAGAAGCATTTAGGGTATTTTATCATAAATTGTATTCATCACAAGGTATGACAGACCAGGAGGATATAGATAAGTTCCTCTACCAGTTGCACCTGCCGACCCTATCCGAGGGAAAACAAAAGGAAATTGGGGGAGATATTACATTAGAGGAGGTTCAACAAGCTGCAAGAAAAATGAGCTCTGGGAAGTCCCCTGGGGATGATGGGCTTCCGTCAGATTTTTACAAAGAATTTGTGGACCTAGTAGCTTCTAGGTTAGTGATAGTATTTCGGGATGCAGTTAAAAGGGGTAGTATGCCAGAAAGTATGCAATCTGCGATCATAACACTTATACCTAAAAAAGGCAAGAATGCACAGCAATGTGGAAGTTATCGCCCAGTTTCTTTAATAAATGTAGATGCCAAAGTACTGGCTACAAGGCTGGAGACGCATCTGCCCAGTCTTATTCACTCAGATCAAGTGGGTTTTATTAGAGGATAGTCCTATGCAGATAATGTTCGTAGGTTACTTCATTTGATTTGACAGGTGAGAAATAGCCCTGAACACACAGTGGCTTTCTCTCTCGACGCTGAGAAAGCATTCGATAGAGTTGAATGGAGATACTTGTTCAGGACGTTACACAGGTTTGGATTAGGCTACTCATTTATAAAGTGGGTTAAACTTCTGTATTGTAACCTGGAGGCCTCAGTGTTAACAAATGGGAATATGTCCCCGCGTTTCCCCCTTCATGGGGGTACAAGGCAGGGGTGTCCCCTGAACCCCCTAATTTTTGCATTGGCGTTAGAACCCTTGGCAGCTGCCATCAGAAATAATACATATATCAAGGGCATCAAAGCTGGGAAAATAGAGCACAAATTACTTTCACAGTAGCACTATGCCTTTTCTCTTAATCAATTGGCCAACATTTATATTGCAGAGGAACGAGCTCCAGGCTGGGTCTTGATTGAAAAAGAACTTACTAAACCTATTCCATTACAGGCCTTTTTTCACAAACGGGGTGAAATTCCATTTTAGAAACCATTGTTGCTGTTTGCAAGGGAAACCTGACAAACATCACATCTTAATAGGCTTAACCAACCTTTACTAAAAAATCATCTCTCTTTAACAAACTATTGAAAGTAAAAAATCAAATCATGGGTTGGATTATCTTCTTTGGATATGTTTTTGAAGATGATAATTTTATCTTTTGAACAATTAAAAAGACTTTTGGAAATATCTGCAATTAAGAAGCTCTATAGTGTCTGCACAAGAAAAGCTCCGGCCTATTACCTCAAACAGAGTTAAAAAAAACTAGTACAGGACAACCAGTTGGCTAAGGGAGGGCATCCAAGTGTTATAGCTTCATGAGGCAGTCTCACCCACCAAAACTTGAGGGTCTCAAGAGGGCTTGGGAGGAAGATGTACAGGGCAGGATAACAATGGAGAAATGGGAGGAAATAATCGGGTCCTGGTGTAGGATATCAAGAGAAACACAGACACGCTTAATTACGTATAAAATCATACATAGGAGCTATTGAACTCCTTGTAAGATGGCAAGACTAAAGCTTTGTGAATCAGATGTGTGCTGGAGATATGGGAGGAGCAGGGGAACACTTTTACACATGTTGGATGAGTGTGAAATGACACAGAACCTATGGGAAAATGTATTATTATTCATCATCAAAGTACTCAGGACAGAATTATTTCAGAGCCCTGCTCTTTGTATTTTGGGCATAGTAACAGAGTGGGTGACGTTATCATCCCAGCAGATTCTATGGTGCAGGATGGCCCTTACTACAGGTTGTAGGGTTGTTCTCAGACACTGGAAACCAAAAAATATCATTCCATTTAACGAATGGATGGGGGAAATGACCAAAATAGCCAGCCATAGCTGTTCATAAACAGCCGATTTTTAGGCTGAACAACAGGGAGGAGGTATTTCTGAAAATATGGGGTCCCTACATGAATGTGATAATGAATGGTTGATAGGAGAAATGCCGTTGATGGATTTTCTTGTAAATGATAGGTCATGTTTTGATTGTGACAAATGTCTGATAATAAAAGGATGTGAGGTGTAGATTGCGAAGGAGACCAGAGAGATCCTGAAAAATTTTACCCTGTGTATGTAGATATGTATGTATTTGTATTTTTGTGTTTTGTTTTTGTTTTGGGTTTTTTTGTGTATTTTGCATCAGAACTTTTGTTGTTGTTTTTGTTAAAAAAAAAAAACAATAAAAAGTGAATTACAAAAAAAAATGGCTCAGTTTGGTAACATATTTTGAAAACTTCTTTATGGACATTGCACAAAACAAATTAACAAAAAAAAAAACAAATTGAAAAAAAGAAGAACTCACATTACTTGAACAATATATGAAAGACAACCAAAACCCAACTGACGCACCAATCACAATGCAGGAATTAACTGAGCATCTCAGAACACTAAAACCAAGAAAGTCTTGTGGTTTTGACAACATAAATAATGAGATGCTGAAATATAGTGACCAGTTAATACAAGAGGCCCAACTGAAATTATTCAGTCTATCACTAAGTACTGGCTGCTTCCCTGACACCTGGAACCAAGGGCTTATATCCCCAATTTATAAGAGTGGAGATAAATTAGACCCCAATAATTACCGAGGCATCTGTGTAAGCAGTAATCTGGGGAAGTTATTTTGTAGCATCCTTAATTCAAGAATTATAAACTTCTTTACCGAGCACAGTGTCTTGAGTAAGAGTCAAACTGAATTCCTCCCAAAACATCGCACAACAGATCATATTTACACCCTATACACCCTCATAGATAAACAGGTTCACCAAACTGACAAATGAATCACCTTTGCATGCCTTATTGACTTTAAAAAAGCATTTATTTGATTCTATTTGGCACCAGGGATTAAATTATAGAATACTTCAAAGTGGTATTGGGGGTAAAATATATGACATCATTTAATCAATGTATTTAGAAAACAAATGTGCAGTGAAAATTGACAATCAAAGAACAGAATTCTTCACTCAGGGTCATGGGGTGAGACAGGGTTGTAGCTTGAGTCCAACGTTATTTAACATTTACATTCATGAATTGGACACAATGTTGGAACATTCTGCAGCTCCTGGACAGAAATTACATTTTTATTCTATGGAGATGACCTGGTTCTGCTGTCACCCACAGAACAAGGGCTACAGCAGAACCTGGCCATCTAAGAAAACTTCTGCCAGTCCTGGGCCTTGGCAGTAAACTTAAAGAAGACCAAAATAATGATATTCTAGAAAAAGGCCAGGTCTCAGAAAAGCAGACACAGTTTCACCTTCTGCAACACAGTATTGGAATATACCACAAATTACACATACCTTGGTCTGAAAATCAATGCATCGGGGAGCTTTAACTTAGCAGTGAATGTACTAAAAGACAAAGCCAAAAGAGAATTCTATGCAATAAAAAGAACATTTTACAATATTAAATTACCTATAAAAATCTGGTTAAAAATAATTGGCAGCATCTTACAGCCAACTGTGCTGTATTGTGCTGTGAGGTATGGGGTCCACTTAGCCATCCAGACTACTCATAATGGGACAAACACCCAGTGGAAATCCTGCATGCTGAATTTTACAAAAATATACTCCAGGTCCACTGAAACACACCAAACAATGCATGCAGGGCAGAAGTAAGCCGTTACTCTTTGATTATTAACATTCAGAAAAGAGCATTAAAATTCTGGATTCATCTAAAAACAAGTAAACCAAAGTCCTTACAATCCTAAGAGCTAAGCCCCAATAGAAGTCCTCTCAGTCAGCTGGCCATGAAACTAACAAACCAAATAACAACTAACAATACTAAATATGACATGTTTCAGACCAGCACTGCTTCAATCTAAATCAGCCAATTAATAAATCAAATAAAACATTCTTATTTGGAACATTGGAAGAAAATGACAAAACCGTAAAACAAATTAAATTGGTACACGATGTTAAGCAGAAATTACAAACTGACAGAATATCTCTCCACTGTCAGAGATATAAAGCAGAGACAGATCCAAACCAAATACAGACTAAGTGATCACAGCCTGGCCATTGAAACAGGCAGACACAAGCAAACCTGGCGCCCCAAAGAGGAGAGGATATGTGATCACTGTGAGACAGGTGAGGCTGAGACAGAGCTACACTTCCTCCTATACTGCACACATTACAAAAAAATTCACAAAGACTTCTTTCAAAAATGTAAAAGAATATATCCAAATTTTGAAACACTCCCTGTGGAGAGACAATTACCAATCTTACTGGGTGAAGGAAATACAGCCTCCCTAGCTGCTCTATATGTATCAACCTGTCACCAGTGCAGGAATATAATAAATGTATAAATAATAGTTAATAGTCATTCATTGTATGCATTCATGTTTGTTCCTTTTCTTCCCCGTTATTAATTGTGTTAATTGTTCCATTTGCTTTGGCAACACAGCCCATATCATGCCAATAAAGCACCTTGGCATATACATACGTGCTCCAGAAGGGGAAGGAGCCAGAGGGAGAGAGACAGGTGATAGCCCCCTGTGGTTGGGCATGTTTATCAAAGGATTCTACATTTGGGGGTATCTTAGGGCTTATCAACAACAAAGAGGGTCGTACCACGCCCAATTCCGCTTTTAACTGGTAACCCCAAATGTACATCATTTTTGGTGGCCATAAGTGTTTTGTTTTAGTTTCTGAGTAAAGCTCTGCTCCTTGCCATGCTTGAAAAGCCTGTTGCCTCTTTGGTCACTGATTCAGCGGTATTTACAAGGGGGTGGAGTCCATTTGTCCCTCTCAGGCCGTGTCTGGGTGCATGGCAAGGGACCATAAAAGAAGGGAGCAAGGTAAATAACCATAAAATGCATGTTGCTGTCTCGACATTCGTCTATGGATAAAACACACACACATAATCCCACTTTCACGCTGAACTTCAACACAAGATAACTCTTCTCAGGAACCACACAGCTGGCAACCCTAAGACTCATGGGGTTTGATCCTGCTTTACTTTGCTGTGATAGAGGAGTAAGAAGAGAAGGATGGAACCAATGTGGACAAAGGAAGGAAGGCTGGAGAGAGGAGAAGTTTGATTGAGAGAAGGAGCTGTTTAAGGTTTCTCTGTATGCAGCAATAATCACTAACTATTTAATAAAGGTCACAAAGTACACAGCACTACTCACCCCAGTGTCTGTAGTTTACAGTTTGGACTCTTCAGTCCAGCACAGAGCAGATTCACTCCTGAATCTCCCAGGTTATTGTAGCTGAGATCCAACTCTCTCAGGGGTGAGTTCGATGCCTGGAGAGCTGAGACCACAATTTCACAGGACTCCTCTGTAAGACCACAGCTTCTGAGTCTGAAAGAAAGGTGATGTGTTAATATTTAACACTTAATATTTTAAATGTAGTATTGATACTGCTCACTGATAAAGAGTGATAATGAGGATTGTAAGATCTACAATGCTCTGAGGAAGATGTCTGTGCTACACTCTCCAACTGCAGCACTTTACACCTGAGAATAAGATGTCCTGCTCAAGTCTGACAGTTCTACAGCTGTGATTCTGACCCAAATAGCCCCTTTTCCTCTATTCACTTCTGTCAGAATTTGAGGCGAATGGCCCAGCTACCTTTTCCACAGTCTTTTTAAGGCTAACTCTGGGCTTTAAGCCTCACTCACGGCCCGACTCATGCCCCTGAGCCAAGTGTGGACAGCAGGGCTAAGGATGGAGTTATCAGTTCCTTTTATACTGTATTTCATTATTAAAGCAAATTAAAAGCCTTTAGAGTGAATAGTGAGTTCGTTTGACAAGTTGTGAGAAGTTTGTATTTCCTTCCCATGAGAGTAAAAAAGCAAACATTATCACACAGCTAAAGGTTCACAGGAGAAGTCACAGGAAGGCAAGGGGGTTTTTAGTTCACATGTGATCAGCAGTGCAGTATGTCTGTTCTGATGGTGATCATTTCCTCCTGCAGATATCAACACTGTTCATCTCATGAGGACCTGGGGAGGAAGATGGCATCGCCGCCAAGTCCAACCCCACAACCATCATCGAAAGAGCCGCAAGGAGCACTGGACATCCAGCGGACGACAGAGGAGCTGTCATGCGAAATTTCATCTGTCCAGGAAAGTAGATCCTGCCTGATGCAACAATGGGTTCTGAACAGCGGACATAGCGTCCGTAGCTATAACAATGCAGGGACGTATTAAAGAGGATGGTAACTACATTGAAGCTGATGTCTCATACTTAATAATTATTGCTAGGTAGTTTAAGTTTTTCAAAGATCAAAACTATAGCACATACAGATACCTTAAATACTCATGTGAAGATAAGCAGTAGCTGATAACAACGGAAAACGGTGTCCATCTTTCAATGTCAAGATAAAGACATTAAAAGACCCAAATGCAGACAGAAATAATTTTAAAATGCTAGCTAGTGAAAACCACTGGATCACAATGTTTTTTTCAATGGACAGAATGATTCTCTTCACTGTAATATTGAACTATTTGGCTTTCGTAATAAAGATGACCACAGGAAAGCTGGTCAGATCACTGCATTTACTGTTTATGTTTATGTTTGTGTAAGTAAATATGAACCCTGGCCAGCATTCAGGAGTGACCAGTAATTTGACTCATGAATTTGTACGCCCACCAGGTTGAATCTTAAGGTTCACCACCATCATTTGCTTGTCACTATAATTTCACCAAAGACTTTAATCACTAACACTTACAAAGCATGCCCCTTTGTAAAATATGTATTTGCCTTTGACTTTTTTGTTTTTCAATGGAGACCCTATATCAGCTGTTCAGAACCCATTGTTGTGTCAGGCCAGATCAAATTTCCCAGGCGGATCAAATTTAGCATGACAGAGCCAGTGGACAGAACAATAAGAATGGCACAACACCTCACCCATCCTCCACATACAGAGTCCAAAATGCCCAGCATGACCTGTTTGGACGTGAAGGTTCCAGGCCCCACTGACATCTTTGAGGTTAGCTTTAAAATGCTAATGCCCTGGAGAGGTTCTGGAACCTCTATAGAGAGGGGAAGGATAATTTCAGTAATTTCACCACTGAGCCCCTGTCTGAGATGGAGAACAAACTGGTCACTGTGAAGCACTATAAGGAAGCCGTATAGGACCTCAGTGCTGGAACATGGTTTGTTTAGTTCAAATCTGACACCAGGAGGGTCCTAGAAGAGGGCAGAGTTTGTGCAGGGGCCAGGAAATGGCTGGGCCAGGTCAAACCCCACCCCTCTGCAGTAGGCAGAGTGAGCCACATCCCCAGCACCAGCACACTGGGGAACAACAGGGATGGGGTGTGCTATCACTGCATGCCAACTGCGAACATGGGATCCGTGTCTTCATTTACAACATGGTTGTTGTATTCATTTCGAGAATTTTCCTATTTACTAACAATTTGGCGTTGCGAGCAGGGTAGAGTTTGTCTCGTGTTTCCTTCTGGTCTCCCGTCTTGTGAAGCGAGGTGAGTATGTTGATGTTACCATTTCATAGTTAACGTAATCGCAAGAGATAGACCTGTGGGAGCTTGAGCACTCTACCTAGTGGTACAAATCCGGTTAAATATGTTGAGGGGAGTACCGTGATCGTAGTTAAAGACTGTGTTTCTTGTTGAATGTGTATCTTGTGATAGATGTCATCATATTCTTTAAGTTTAAGTTGAGTTTAATGTTTGTATGAAGTCTGACATATTGTTTGTCTTGTTTAATCTGTCCATTCGAATAGTCCGGTCAGTTTAAAATGTCCGTCAGTATGGATTGTGTTGTTTAAATGTTTCGTTCCAATAGTCTAGTTACATGTCGCCTATCGTTTCGACCCCATCGGAGGCCCAGGGGATCTGGGCGGGACACCTTGTGGATGTTCGGGAGGACTCCAAGGTTGTGTTGTATGACGTCTTGGGGCAGTTCAGGAGGACGCCAAGATTGTTTTATGATTTAATACCCAGGGGATCTGGGGTGGTTACCTTGCGGATGTTCGTGAGAACTCCAAGGTTTTGTGTTTTAATACAGGAGATCTCGGTTGGACATCTTGGGGCAGTTCGGGGGGACACCAAGTTGTTTAGCTTAATGTTTTGTGTTTTATGTTTGGTCCAATTGGGGTAAACCCAGGTGGGACTGGGCAAGCTACAGTGTGTAGGTCCCTGGGAAAGCACGCTTTGTGTCCGGTGTAGATTGAGGTTGACCCACCGGGAGGGACCCAGGGGATCTGGGTAAAATATTTTGTGGAGGTTCGGGAGAATTCCACGGTTCTGTACTTGCCGTTGAGAGGCAAGGGTTTTGTTTTTGCCCGGGAAAGAGGTCAAATGGTGAGTTTGTGGGACTGTTGCCATAACTGCCAGGAATCACGCCACTGTCTTTTTGTTGTCTTGTATGTTGTTTCATGTGTAATGTGTTGGCCAACTATATCTATATGTACACTGCTCAAAAAAATAAAGGGAACACTGAAATAACACATCCTAGATCTGAATGAATGAAATATTGTTATTAAATACTTTGTTCTTTACATAGTTGAATGTGCTGACAACAAAATCACACAAAAATTATCAATGTAAATCAAATGTATTAACCCATGGAGGTCTGGATTTGGAGTCACACTCAAAATTAAAGTGGAAAAACACACTACAGGCTGATCCAACTTTGAAGTAATGTCCTTGAAACAAGTCAAAATGAGGCTCAGTCATATGTGTGGCCTCCACGTGCCTGTATGACCTCCCTACAATGCCTGGGCATGCTCCTGATGAGGTGGTGGATGGTCTCCTGAGGGATCTCCTCCCAGACCTGGACTAAAGCATCCACCAACTCCTGGACAGTCTGTGGTGCAACGTGGCGTTGGTGGATGGAACGAGACATGATGTCCCAGATGTGCTCAATTGGATTCAGGTCTGGGGAACGGGTGGGCCAGTCCATAGCATCAATGCCTTCGTCTTGCAGGAACTGCTGACACACTGCAGCCACACAAGGTCTAGCATTTTCTTGCATTAGGAGGAACCCAGGGCCAACCGCACCAGCATATGGTCTCACAAGGGGTCTGAGGATCTCATCTGGGTACCTAATGTCAGTCAGGCTACCTCTGGCGAGCACATGGAGGGTAGTGCGTCCCCCCAAAGAAATGCCACCCCACACCATTACTGACCCACTGCCAAACCGGTCATGCTGGAGGATGTTGCAGGCAGCAGAACGTTCTCTACGGCGTCTCCAGACTCTGTCACGTCTGTCACATGTGCTCAGTGTGAACCTGCTTTCATCTGTGAAGAGCACAGGGCGCCAGTGGCGAATTTGCCAATCTTAGTGTTCTCTGGCAAATGCCAAACGTCCTGCACGGTGTTGGGCTGTAAGCACAACCCCCACCTGTGGACATCAGGCCTTCATACCACCCTCATGGAGTCTGTTTCTGACCGTTTGAGCAGACACATGCACATTTGTGGCCTGCTGGAGGTCATTTTGCAGGGCTCTGGCAGTGCTCCTCCTGTTCCTCCTTGCACAAAAGTGGAGGTAGCGGTCCTGCTGCTGGGTTGTTGCCCTCCTACGGCCTCCTCCACGTCTCCTGATGTACTGGCCTGTCTCCTAGTAGCACATCCATGCTCTGGACACTACGCTGACAGACACAGCAATCCTTCTTGCCACAGCTCGTATTGATGTGCCATCCTGGATGAGCTGCACTACCTGAGCCACTTGTGTGGGTTGTAGACTTCGTCTCATGCTACCACTAGAGTGAAAGCACTGCTAACATTCAAAAGTGACCAAAACACCAGCCAGAAAGCATAAGAACTGAGAAGTGGCCTGTGGTCACCACCTGCAGAACCACTCCTTTATTGGGGGTGTCTTGCTAATTGCCTATAATTTCCAACTGTTGTCTATTCCATTTGCACTACAGCATGTGAAATTGATTGTCAATCAGTGTTGCTTCCTAAGTGGACAGTTTGATTTTACAGAAGTGTGATTGACTTGGAGTTACATTGTGTTGTTTAAGTGTTCCCTTTATTTTTTTGAGCAGTGTATAATTATATTGGTATAATTATATGGCTAATCGTAGTCTTCTATTTAAAATCTGCGGTAAAATTATATATAAACAGATGATAACCAGATAATAATAAGTAATACATAAACGTTTGGTCAGTTCAAATTGTCCTCATTGATTAATTGTTTTCTGTTGTGTTTTTGGTCCCATCGGAGACCCACGGTGTGAAGTTATTGCCTAACTGGGTTGTTTACCTTATGAAATTCCTTTGAGGATTTACAAGGTTTTGTGTTTGGCCGATGGGAGGCCCAGGTGAGACCATAGTTCCTGGGAAGCTAGGTGAGTAAATGTACTACCTAGGAAAGCGTTTGATGCCAATCTGATTGTTTTGACGGCATTGGCACCTCAGGTGACAGGCTGTAGCCTTCCTGGGAAGCTTGCGCATAATTCTTAAAAGGATTGACGTGAGATCTGTGTTCATTTGTCTTTTTGTGTTTGGACTGGTCCCACCTCAGTAATCTAGTTTTCACAGTTACACTGTGTTTACAGGTTCCTGGGAAGCTTGGTGGCAAGTGTCACCTAGATAGTAGATGGTGTCATTGTCATTTATGTTGTCTTGTTCATTCAATGTTTTGTATTGACCAAATGTGAATTTATCATCATATTTAATAGGACAACGAAATTATTCAATATAATATTCCTATAATGATAGCTATGGCATGCTTAAAATATATAAATATAAACCCAGGGCAGTCCTGTATGATTTAGTCCTGTGCTAAATAGGTAGCCTATCTGTCCTATAATCATATTATAAATGAAATAATATCATAAAGCCCCTGATAAAAAGTATCGTGCTTGCGGAGATCATAGGAAATTCGTAAAGCTTATAATTGAAAGTTGGGAAGATTCCCTATTCGAAACCAATTGCTGTACAAATGGGGTTTATTTGCATTTACATGCTGTGGCTATAGATTAGTACACATACGCTATTGTGGTGGCTAGGTATACTGGCAGTAACTTTAAAGTTGCAGACGCTTTGAGTTACAGTTGTCATTATGCATCAACTCGCAAATGGTTTTGGCCTGTAAGTAGCAATCACGGGTGGTATGGAAATGAGAGTTTGGTGTTTAACAGGGTGATGTGAATGTAACAGGTACTTCTTTCCCCTTGAGGTAGCAAGAGCTGTTCCCGCTAATTGTGATACTTCTTTGATGGTGACTAGTAGGCCTAGCTGGTTGTGAAGATTACACACAAAGATTTGACCCATCAATACTATAACCGAGTAGTTTTGTTTAATTTTTGTAGTTATGGCGTCTTGCTATTTTCATCATGTTTGGCTTGCCAATAGTTCCTCATGGAATCGATTTGTGCTACCAGTCATTCGGTTAACTGGTTGTTTTGCTGGCCATCCACAATTCCTTAAATAACATTATTTAGCAATAATTTGTTTGATCTGTGCAAAGTGTTGTAGTGTTTAGGTTTTGTGCTGGTGCTTCTATTTCGGGTTTTGAATCAAGTAGAATGGGAATTCTTGGTTTATATCTCGTCGTGTTTCTGGCATCTCGAGTCGAGCATGGCTGAGGTCTGGCTGTGTTGATTCATTAACCTGAGTTGGGAGGGGGCTGGCATAACTATAGAAATACTTGAGCTTATGATTAAGGGCTGTGAGGAACTATTGAACTTCTAATAAATATATAGTATAGATAATTTAGCCACAATATATCTCATTTTTTAATGGTTTTCTCTGGGTTTCCTGTTTTCAGGAACCCAGATAAGAAAAGGGGGGGGGGGAGTATAAACATAGGTTTTTTATAAAAAATAGGTTGTCCGAAACCAATAATATAATCATACTTATCACATACTGTCAACACTATAGGTTTCAATAGAATCCCTACATTTGCACAGTTGGTCACAGCTTTCTCATCTTCATAGTTTTAACATATCATTGGGTTGCCAATATTATGCTTGTGTCTATACTCATAGTGTGCCCAGTGCCAGCCAGAAGCAGATGGGCTTCCCCTCTGAGCCGGGTTCTGCTCAAGGTTTCTTCCTGCTAATGTGGATGTTTTTCCTTGCCACTGTTGCTATAGGCTTGCTCTAAGGGGTTTAAGGCCTGGGATTTATGTGAAGATATAGTCACTCATACAGTTGTGGTTGTAATACACATTTTTAATGTTTTAGAAGGTCATTTACAGGTTGACCTCATCACACAAGGTATGTTGGGTCAAACAGGAGGGACTGTTGGGAGACAGTTTTGGAGAGCGGCACAGTGTTTGACAATGTGTATTAGAATTACAAAGGGATGTTGCAGCATCCAACCAAGGCCAAATGGCGCCTCCTGTTAACGACCTGTTACCTGCCGTCTGCGGAACATAGGGTTCCCCATTACCATATCTGAGCCATCACATGCTAATGTATTTGCCTTAAACTGTATAAATGTTAACCACACAATGTTATCTTTGAACATCTTGTTCCACGTTCGTGTTCCCGCAGCCGGCTGTGTAAGTAAAGTATCTGTCTTCAACTGCGAACATGGGACCCGTCTCTTCATTTACAACATGGTTGTTGTACTCATTTCGAGAATTTTCCTATTTACGAACACTACATACACCTTGGGGTATATGAAAATAGAACAGAAATATTACCTTCTAAAATATTATTCGTTAACACTGGCTTCTGGTCATGATATAGGTGAGCTATGCACTTCATTCTCACACAATTATAAACTGTTTATGGAAACATCAGTATCTATCATCTGCATTATGAATGATATAACAGTACTCACTTGGCCTTCCTGCAGTTCCTCACTACTGGTACCAGTCTCTGATAACCTGCTGCTGATGTGTTGTACGTCTTCAAGTCAAACTCATCCAGGACCTCCTCTGACATCAGTAACACAAAGGCCAGAGCTGAGCATTGGTGTGGTTCCAGCTCTTTATCAGAAAGTCTTCCTGATCTCAGGGAAGTCTGGATTTCCTCCACAAGAGAGTTGTCATTCAGTTCATTCAGACAGTGGAACAGATTTATGGTCCTCTCTGCTGAAGACTCTTCACTGATCTTCTGCTTAATGTACTGGACTGTTTTCCTGATGCTCTTTGATCTGCTTCCTCTCTGCTTCAGTACGTCTCCTAAGAGAGTCTGAGTGGAGTCCAGAGAAAGGCCCAGAAGGAATCGGAGGAAAAGGTCCAGGTGTCCATTCTTACTCTGTATGGCCTGATCCACTGCACTCCTGTGTACCTCAGACAGCTGCATTCTGTCACCCTCAGGTTTTGACTCTTCTGGTCTGAGTGCATTTCTGTTCTTATTTACACATGAATGAAACACAAACAAGGCAGCCAGAAACTCCTGAATGCTCAGATGCACAAAGCAGTAGACTTTCTCCTGATGCAACCCAGACTCCTCTTTAAAGATTTCTGTGCACACCCCAGAGTACACTGAAGCTTCACTGACATCAATGCCACTCTCTCTCAGGTCCTCTTCATAGAATATCAGATTGCCCTTTTGCAGCTGTAGAAAAGCCAGCTTCCCCAGTTTCAGGATCATTTCTGCATCTGATGCTGAGATCTTCTTTGGGTTTGTCTCATTGGTGCCATGATACTTCTGATTCTTCACATTGGTCTGAATGAGCAGGAAGTGTGTGTACATTTCAGTCAGAGTTCTGGGCAGTTCTCCACTGTCTGCTTTACCCAACAATGTCTCCAGAACTGTAGCAGAAATCCAGCAGAAGACTGGAATGTGACACATGATGTAGAGACTCCTGGATGACTTTATGTGTGAGATAATTCTGCTGGCCACGTTCTCATCTCTGATTCTCTTCCTGAAGTACTCCTCCTTCTGTGGGTCATTGAACCCTCGTATCTCTGTCACCTGGTGGACACACTCAGGAGGGATCTGATTGGCTGCTGCTGGTCGGGAGGTGATCCAGAGGAGAGCAGAGGGAAGTAGATTCCCTTAATGAGGTTGGTCAGCAGCACGTCCACTGATGCTGACTCTGTTACATCACAGCAGATCTCATTGTTCTGGAAATCTAGAGGAAGTCGACACTCATCCAGACCATCAAAGATGAACACAACTTTGACTTCATCATGTTCAACACTTTCAATCTCTTTCAGCTTTGGAAAGTAGTGCTGGAGGAGTTGCATCAGACTGAATTCTCTCTCCTTCTTCAAGTTCAGGTCTCGGAAAGGAAGAGTGAAGATTAAATTAATATCCTGATTGGCTTTTCCTTCTGCCCAGTCCAGAATGAACTTCTGCACAGAGACAGTTTTCCCAATGCCAGCGATGCCCTTTGTAAGCACAGTTCTGATGTGTTTCTTTTGTCCAGGTAAAGGTTTAAAGATGTCATTGCAGAGGATTGCAGTCTCCTGTGTGGTTTGTCTCTTGGATGCTGCCTCAATCTGTCTGACCTCATGTTCATTATTGACCCTCCCACCTCCCCCCTCTGTGATGTAGAGTTCTGTATAGATCTCATTGAGGAGGGTTGGGTGGCCCTGCTGTACCAAACCTTCAAATATGCATTCAAACTTCTTCTTCAGATCAGATTTCAGTGTCTGTTGGGCTCTTGGGACTTTTTCTGAGAAGACGAAATAAGACAGATAATTTACTTAATAAAAAAAAATCAGTTGAAAAACTTATAAACTTTTCCCCTTGACACAATATTTTACACAAGTCTGTCACACAGTGTGTTACACATCACTCAAACAATCTACACAAATGGTGAACAGAAATAGATTCTGCCTTGTTCATGAAGACAAAGCAGAGTAGGGGAACTATAGAGCGTAAGGTTTTACCAACATGAAATGAGATTAAGAGATTGAGGGAATCTATGAGATTAAGTGAACATGTACAGACAGATAATACTAGATCCACATATATAAAAACCCATTATAACAGTATAAATAATCAGGTATATCTGCTCTAAACTGTATAGGCAGCTTCACAACCTGGTGCAGAGGGCCACTCAGTTTAGATCAAATTTCAGAACTTTTTCAAAATATGTTTAGATCGCACAATTCTATTATCTTATTAACAGTAATAATATCATAAATTGGGTTTCATTTGGTGGCTGTTGGTGGAATGATGTATTATTCTTGTGATGCTGAAATGCTGAAAATGCTTTTCAGATGTTGGAACAGAACACTAAAATACGGTCTGTTTGGCACAGTCATATTTTTCTGTGTTATCTGGCATGTGCTCTCTTACTATTATTTTAACATATCCATTATTCTGGTGTTAAATGAGCACTACAGCCACTTTATGAAGAACTGCACCTGCCTGTGGTGCTCATTTGACACCACACTCAGGGAATAAGAGATACAGAAAAGTAGAGGCAGAAAACCTGCACAAACAAACATGGAAAAATAAGGATGTGTGATGCATCCACTCATTTAAAGGGAATGTGGAAAACATCCTGATTGGTCAGTGCATGATCACAGCTTTAAATCAGTACTTTGCTCCATCTGCTTCTCTTTCAGACATTAAACTGCTAAACTGATTCTGCCACAGCTTTTTAAATCTGCATTAATGAGCTTTTTCCAACATTTATATCCTTACATAAGGGGCCTGTGTGTTGCACATCTCTCTCTGGGCCAGGTTTACTAAGGAATAGTCACAGCACAAACACATTCACTCTTTAGTGGCTTGTTTGCAGTTGCTAATACAGATATATTAATGACTGATTTACACAAAATAGTGTCTTACTCTTCTGCTCATCTCTCTCCAGTGAGTCTGCAGGATCCTTCTGCTTTATGGTCCTCAGGATGTGGAGTGTGATCTTCAGAGATCTCTCACTGCCACAGGTCTCCAGCATCTTCTCAACTACATGCAGGGCCTCAAGGTCCTCCTGTTGTCTATCAGAGCATTCTGGGTAATACTGACTCAGATGGCTGTGAAACTGTTTCAACTCCTCCTTCTTCAACTTCATCAGAGTGCGCTGGAGAGACTGAAATAAAGACATGAAGAGGTGTGCTGTATCAGAGAAACTGAAATAAAGACATGAAGAGGTGTGCTGTATCAGAGAGACTGAAATAAACACATGAAGAGGTGTGCTGTATCAGAGAGACTGAAATAAACACATGAAGAGGTGTGCTGTATCAGAGAGACTGAAATAAACACACAAAGAGGTGTGTTGTATAAGAGACTGAAATAAACACATGAAGAGGTGTGCTGTATCAGAGAGACTGAAATAAACACACAAAGAGGTGTGTTGTATAAGAGAGACTGAAATAAACACATGAAGAGGTGTGCTGCAACAGAGAGACTGAAATCAACATATGAAGAGGTGTGCTGTATTCAAATGACTGAAATAAACGTAGCGACATCTAGTGTTGAAACTAAAAACTGCAATGTACATACAGTGCAATTTATTGTGAGAGAACATGTTGTAACGGGTCACATACCATTTTATTTTCAATATTCACGGCGGACCACTTAAAAACGGGCAACAGGCCGCAGTTGGACCGGGGCCATAGTTTGGCAATGCCTGGTCAAGGCCACTGCCAGGAACAGTGCTGCTGGGAGTTTGAGTCCCATAACAGGTGTTACATTACCAATGTGGACTTCCTGCCATAGCCAGTAACAGTGCTGCTGGGAGTTTGAGTCCCATAACAAACATGTGCCTTTACTGCAATCTGTATGAGATTGTGATTCATTAAAATTTGGGTTTTTTAGCAGAGCACTTCCTTTGAATGTGTGCAATTACACCACATCAGAGTGAGAGGTGAGTCATTCTAATAGTTATTAGCCTGAAAAGAGAGGTGAAATAAAGAGTATTCTCCAAGCCACACCCCATGATGATTAATACATAGATAAAGAGGTATCACACCTTTTTTGTGGGGTTTACATCCATACACTGCTCTCTCCTCTCTGGACTCTTCTGTTCCAGACAGCTGGACTCTGCTGATTGCTGGACCCTGCAAAGAGGTTTGCGAGGAATCAGAGATCCAACAGAAAGAAACAGTGAATTAAGAAAAAAAATACAAGAGAAGAGTACATTAAAATGTTTCAGAGAAGCTCAATCATTAGACCTCTGTCTTGTGAAAACTGGGTACACCCACGCGGGGGGTGGGGGGTTTGTGGGGCTGGGGTGTTTGGGGGTAAGTTGGATCACTCATACTTATATCAAACAGTGAACCTGTGGGTAAAACGTACCTAACCATATAATTAACCAATGAAATAGCCTTTGAGGTGTGAAACAAAAGTTGATAATTGTTCAAGAAATGTTCACTTCCTTATAATGAGAATAGATTACTCATGCCTCTAATTTAACTGTATCTTCAAGCACTAGATAACATGACTCAAACCTTTCAAGAAAAATCATCACCGATGCACCCTCTCTCAACAGCATGGGAAAAGACCCAAACACCAGAGTCTGGGTCCCTGATGTTAAAGGTTATCAAAATGACATCCCGAGTGTTTGATAACTTCTCTGTTTCATAATTGTGAAGGAAAAATTCTGTGTATAATGCTTATCATATTGCTTATGTTCGTGCCTTCACACTGTGACATTCTGGTCCTGTGGTTTAGGCAGAGCTTGTTCTTTGTGTTAAGATAAAGGCAGCTGAAGTTTTGATATGTTACGCCTAACAGAGACATATCGACAGAGCCTTTTAGACAAACAAACTGTCCATATGAAAATTGTTGCAGAATGGGATTGGCTTTTTGTCCATTGAAGGCACCTGCTCATGTAAACACATCAAATGTGATGCTCTGGGCAGATCCCAAAACAGCCACGTCAGCTAATTTTATCATTCCCATTATAAGGTGGTGTACAGACTTAGTTCCTTGAACATTGTACATATCCTGCTGTGAGAACTGTTCCCTCTGCACAAAGCTCCGGATAAAAAGCTTCTCTGAAGAAGCCTGGGTCTCCCCAGCCTTATGGAAACTAAGGAGTGTATGGTGGAGGCAGTGACACTAACAAACCAGTTTTCCAGGAGCAAATGGTCCTAAAATGGCACCCTGTTTTACTGTGTGATATAGCACAGAACCCTGCAGGCCAGAAATATGTTGTACACCTTCTCTGGTGTGTGCAGGAGAGAGCCACCTGGCCCTGAGCAAGCCGATGCAGGGCTCCACATGCAGCAGGGCCTCTCTGAGGAAGGGCCTGTGTGCCAAGGTCTGGATTGGCTGGAGCCAGTGCCTGCTTAAATATTATAGGATGCTGTATGCTCTGCAGGGGAAAGGAGGTGGTCTGTTTCATCTCTAGACCATGGATGGGTGGATCTTACTTGCACAGACTGACAGACTTTCATTCTTCATCACGAACACCTACCAAGCTAAGTGGTGAGCTAACAAACTGAACATTACAGCAGTAAATATCTTTACCATACTTCTGTGAAATGAATGGTTTAACTGTGATGTTGTTATTCTGTATCAGTAAATAAAAGGCATGTCCCTATGTTAGTCTTTACAATGTATGAAAGAGAGGTAGATTAGCAGTAAAGCTAATAGCTGCACGATCCTTTATATCATGTTCCTGTGTTTTATGTGGTTTCATCACTGGCAACAGCAAACACTATGCTTACATTTACTACTCTGTGGCACTGTATTAGCAACTGCTGTAAGCGTACTAATAAACAGCACAGAACTGGAATAAGTAACAAGCATTACACTAATATGAAACTATTTAGCATGACACTAGCATGTAGCATTTTTGAGAGAGTAGCAGAGTTGAGAGAGCGTAGAATACTGGCTGTGTTCTCTATAGTTTGGACTAAACGAGCCACCATAATATCATCAATGGTGTTAATGTGCTTGTGTTGATATGTATGGTGTGTGTGAGACATGAAATCCATTGATGGCTTTGCTCATAATGCCACAACCCCATTTCATGATTCAGAGTTCTTAAAGGAACTCCTTCGTGCCCATGCCTCATCCAACAGGGAGTGAGGGTGTTTTCTCAAATGATGTTCTCAGCCCCACGCTGTGAACCTTTTGCCCATGCATGTGGCTCCTCCAATTTTCTGCCCAGTTTGCCAGTAGAGGGCACTACAGAGCAATGAGACAGATAATTTTACTGGTTTACAGTGTATAAATATTTAAAAATACAGTATATTATATTTTTATCTGTTTAGGCTGTGCTAACATTGCCTCTCCAAAGTGAACCTCCAGTCATTGGAGCATGGGTTATTGAACATTTTAAACAAACTGATAATATAGGGAAGTGTCTCAAAATGCAGGTGTTGATTAAAACAGGGCAGTCAGGAGAAAAGAGTAAGATCTCCAAAACTCCTATGAGTGGAGCTTCTGGAGTGACAAAGTTTGCTCATATTTATAGCAAATATCCCAGCAGTGTCTGGGGAAACAGACACATGTGACACCGACAAAACTGGTCAATTATTTCTGTGGTATCAGGTACAAACAACTGACTTAAAAATACTTCCCTTCGGGAAAATAAAACCTTTTATCAAGCCATATTACAAAATTGGAGACAGAGTAAGACCATGGCTTAATCTGTACCAGCAGATAGCTGGCTTACGCTGTATATGGCAAATGCAGTGGTTACTATCTTGAAGACCACATGCTCGATACACATGAAGACCACACACTTGACTCTAGAAAACTGTCAGATACCTCTCTTCATATTCTGCAGTACTTGGCAACGTCTCACACAAACCAAATTCGTAATGTGGCTAGCTAAACTTGGCTTAGAGTCTCCTGGGCTCTAATTACACCCTCAGTGTTTGGAGAAAGGACACAAACGCTACTTGGGATGTGAGCAATAAGATAAGCTCTTTTTTCAATGAAAGATAAGTGGGCAAAAATCAGTTTTTATTAGGTTTTTTTATTTGTTAAGTTCAATATGTGTGACAATATTGTTGTTATGGTTGCTTTTTTTTATTAGCCTACTACATTTTTTTTTATCTGTGTAAGTTCAAGATGTGGATGGATGTTTCGGCTACTTTGCAAAACCAAACTTCTTGTTTCATTAAATAGGGTCTCTTATTAATCAGTCTTTTGAAACATGTTAATTGAGGGGTTTGAGCTTCCATTAAACTGTGCAGTGAGCAAAGAAGCACACAATAATTTGGTACACACCACATGGAACAAAATGTTCATCTTGTGATCTGTGCTGATTACGAGGCTTAATTTTGCGATTATCCTCCATGATAGAATTAAAAATAAAGATTTGTCTGTAATATGTTGGCTTCAGCTTCAGCTAGTTGACTGGCAGAAATGCATGTCGTTCTCATACCTAGAAGCTACACAGCACAGGTCTACTGACGATAGGTCTACTCCAGGCTTCAAACTGAGCCAGCCCAAACAGGGCCTCACAAAAAAAGAAGGTGTGGGTCACTTGAACCGATCTAACATGCTGAAGGAGGGAGTGAGGTATGATGCCACTGGATTCAAGAAGGCTGAGTCACAGCTAAAACATTTTCACGAAACCACAAACAACCATCTACAACCATCCTAAGATGATGGTAAATTTCCACCATCCTGAGAAAGTCTTAACGTCATCCTCTTCCTGCAGCTCTAAGACAGCTGGGTACAGGTGACCCTGCGTTCGTTAAATTAGAAGGGCATCCAGTTAACCTCATCCTCTCACTGCAGCTCTAACTCACAGCACATGGAGACAGAGCTTCCAGTTAACCTCATCCTCTTACTGCACCTCTAACTCACAGCACATGGAGACAGAGCTTCCAGTTAACCTCATCCTCTTACTGCAGTTATAACTCACAGCACATGGAGTGAATATATTATTTTATTATGCAGTTAAATAAGTGATATCCAAAATGTAGAATGTTTATTTATCTCTTCTTTAAATCTATTGATTAGCAAAGGTTCTACATTTTGCACAACTTGTTCAGGATTAAGCCTTAATTTTATTAGAAATGTGTTGAAGACTGCTGAGTACAATGAAGAGTGTGATGAAAACATTTAGTCCTTTTTACACAGTTCACAGCATGAACACAGATTCAGATGAATTTCTTTCTCAAGCAATAAAATTTTACTTTATTTAAGCGCAGAGGAACTGTCCCCCCACCCTACCTACACCAGACTGTAGCCTGTAAGAGTGAGGAATTATGAAACTGCAGTGTAAATATGAAAATGTTTACCTTGGATCAGCTGCTGATTCTCCTCTTAATGTGAATGGTTGCTCCATTGACCAGTCACTCTTCACTGACAGACAGCTGGGTACAGGTGACCCTGTTCTCTCCACCTGGACCCTGTGGAAAGCACATGGAGACAAAGCTTCCAGTTAACCTCATCCTCTTAGTGCAGCTCTAACTCACAGCACATGGAGACAGAGCTTCCAGTTAACCTCATCCTCTTACTGCAGCTCTAACTCACAGCACATGGAGACAGAGCTTCCAGTTAACCTTATCCTCTTACTGTAGCTCTAACTCACACCACATGGAGACGGAGCTTCCAGTTAACCTCATCCTCTTACTGCAGCTCTAACTCACAGCACATGGAGACAGAGCTTCCAGTTAACCTCATCCTCTTACTGCACCTCTAACTCACAGCACATGCAGTGAATATCTTATTTTATTATGCAGTTAAATAAGTGATATCCAAAATGTAGAATGTTTCTTTATCTCTTCTTTAAATCTATTGATGAGCAAAGGTTCTACATTTTGCACAACTTGTCCATGATTAAGCCTTAATTTTATTAGAAATGTGTTGAAGACTGCTGAGTACAATGAAGAGTGTGATGAAAACATTTAGTCCTTTTTACACAGTTCACAGCATGAACACAGATTGAGATGAATTTCTTCCAAAACCAATAAAATTTTACTTTATTTAAGCGCAGAGGAACTGTCCCCCCACCCTACCTGAACCAGACTGTAGCCTGTAAGAGTGAGGAATTATGAAACTGCAGTGTAAATATGAACCTGTTTACCTTGGATCAGCTGCTGATTCTCCTCTTAATGTGAACGGTTGCTCCATTGACCAGTCACTCTTCACTGACAGACAGCTGGGTACAGGTGACCCTGTTCTCTCCACCTGGACCCTGTGGAAAGCACATGGAGACAAAGCTTCCAGTTAACCTCATCCTCTTACTGCAGCTCTAACTCACACCACATGGAGACAGAGCTTCCAGTTAACCTCATCCTCTTACTGCAGCTCTAACTCACAGCACATGGAGACAGAGCTTCCAGTTAACCTCATCCTCTTACTGCACCTCTAACTCACAGCACATGGAAAAAGAGCTTCCAGTTAACCTCATCCTCTTACTGCAGCTCTAACTCACAGTACATGGAGACAGAGCTTCCAGTTAACCTCATCCTCTTACTGCACCTCTAACTCACAGCACATGGAAAAAGAGCTTCCAGTTAACCTCATCCTCTTACTGCAGCTCTAACTCACAGCACATGGAGACAGAGCTTCCAGTTACCCTCATCCTCTTACTGCAGCTCTAACTCACAGCACATGGAGACAGAGCTTCCAGTTAACCTCATCCTCTAACTGCAGCTCTAACTCACAGCACATGGAGACAGAGCTTCCAGTTAACCTCATCCTCTTACTGCACCTCTAACTCACAGCACATGGAGACAGAGCTTCCAGTTAACCTCATCGTCTTACTGCAGCTCTAACTCACAGAACATGGAGACAGAGCTTCCAGTTCACCTCATCCTCTTACTGCAGTTATAACTCACAGCACATGGAGTGAATATCTTATTTTATTATGAAGTTAAATAAGTGATATCCAAAATGTAGAATGTTTCTTTATCTCTTCTTTAAATCTATTGATTAGCAAAGGTTCTACATTTTGCACAACTTGTTCAGGATTAAGCCTTAATTTTATTAGAAATGTGTTGAAGACTGCTGAGTACAATGAAGAGTGTGATGAAAATATTTAGTCCTTTTTACACAGTTCACAGCATGAACACAGATTCAGATGAATTTCTTTCTCAAGCAATAAAATTTTACTTTATTTAAGCGCAGAGGAACTGTCCCCCCACCCTACCTACACCAGACTATAGCCTGTAAGAGTGAAGAATTATGAAACTGCAGTGTAAATATGAACCTGTTTACCTTGGATCAGCTGCTGATTCTCCTCTTAATGTGAATGGTTGCTCCATTGACCAGTCACTCTTCACTGACAGACAGCTGGGTACAGGTGACCCTGTTCTCTCCACCTGGACCCTGTGGAAAGCACATGGAGACAGAGCTTCCAGTTAACCTCATCCTCTTACTGCAGCTCTGACTCACAGCACATGGAGACAGAGCTTCCAGTTAACCTCATCCTCTTACTGCAGCTCTAACTCACAGCACATGGAGACAGAGCTTCCAGTTAACCTCATCCTCTTACTGCAGCTCTAACTCACAGCACATGGAGACAGAGCTTCCAGTTAACCTCATCCTCTTACTGCAGCTCTAACTCACAGCACATGGAGACAGAGCTTCCAGTTAACCTCATCCTCTTACTGCAGCTCTAACTCACAGCACATGGAGACAGAGCTTCCAGTTAACCTCATCCTCTTACTGCAGCTCTAACTCACAGCACATGGAGACAGAGCTTCCAGTTAACCTCATCCTCTTACTGCAGCTCTAACTCACAGCACATGGAGACAGAGCTTCCAGTTAACCTCATCCTCTAACTGCAGCTCTAACTCACAGCACATGGAGACAGAGCTTCCAGTTAACCTCATCCTCTTACTGCAGCTCTAACTCACAGCACATGGAGACAGAGCTTCCAGTTAACCTCATCCTCTTATTGCAGCTCTAACTCACAGCACATGGACAAAGAGCTTCCAGTTAACCTCATCTTCTTACTGCAGCTCTAACTCACAGCACATGGAGACAGAGCTTCCAGTTCACCTCATCCTCTTACTGCAGTTATAACTCACAGCACATGCAGTGAATATCTTATTTTATTATGCAGTTAAATAAGTGATATCCAAAATGTAGAATGTTTCTTTATCTCTTCTTTAAATCTATTGATTAGCAAAGGTTCTACATTTTGCACAACTTGTCCGTGATTAAGCCTTAATTTTATTAGAAATGTGTTGAAGACTGCTGAGTACAATGAAGAGTGTGATGAAAACATTTAGTCCTTTTTACACAGTTCACAGCATGAACACAGATTCAGATGAATTTCTTTCTCAAGCAATAAAATTTTACTTTATTTAAGCGCAGAGGAACTGTCCCCCCACCCTACCTACACCAGACTGTAGCCTGTAAGAGTGAGGAATTATGAAACTGCAGTGTAAATATGAACCTGTTTACCTTGGATCAGCTGCTGATTCTCCTCTTAATGTGAATGGTTGCTCCATTGACCAGTCACTCTTCACTGACAGACAGCTGGGTACAGGTGACCCTGTTCTCTCCACCTGGACCCTGTGGAAAGCACATGGAGACAAAGCTTCCAGTTAACCTCATCCTCTTACTGCAGCTCTAACTCACAGCACATGGAGACAGAGCTTCCAGTTAACCTCATCCTCTTACTGCAGCTCTAACTCACAGCACATGGAGACAGAGCTTCCAGTTAACCTCATCCTCTTCCTGCAGCTCTAACTCACAGCACATGGAGACAGAGCTTCCAGTTAACCTCATCCTCTTACTGCAGCTCTAACTCACAGCACATGGAGACAGAGCTTCCAGTTAACCTCATCCTCTTACTGCAGCTCTAACTCACAGCACATGGAGACAGAGCTTCCAGTTAACCTCATCCTCTTCCTGCACCTCTAACTCACAGCACATGGAGACAGAGCTTCCAGTTAACCTCATCCTCTTACTGCAGCTCTAACTCACAGCACATGGACAAAGAGCTTCCAGTTAACCTCATCCTCTTACTGCAGCTCTAACTCACAGCACATGGAGACAGAGCTTCCAGTTAACCTCATCCTCTTACTGCAGCTCTAACTCACAGCACATGGACAAAGAGCTTCCAGTTATCCTCATCCTCTTACTGCAGCTCTAACTCATTTGTAATGTATTAATTAAAGTAGAATCTGTTCCATGTATTCATACCTCTTGCTTTTAGGGCTGGAGGTTCCAGCGCTGGTCTCTGGCTCCCCAGAGTGACTCGATTTTGAGACAGCACCCCCCATTCTCAGGAGACTGGGCCAGAACTGACCATGAAACAGTTCTCACCCAAATTTAACAGACCTGTAAACACACAGGAATAGAGATTATAAACATTTGATCTTCATTATCTGACATTTAACTGTCACTTAAAAATCGCCTCCTTCTCATGAGCCCAAATTGAAGGGAAAACGAAGGGCTGTACCCACATGTCAATATCACTTGGACACAACTTTGTTCAACAAGCTGACTGTTGTGTTTGAAAGGTTTTTGACATTTAAGATCAAAAATGGCATATCTGTGTTTGTAGGTGTAATATGGCGACAAAAACCAATCAAAATTCAATTTACTAAATTTGAAGGAAAAATAAAGCTTATGTATTGGCACCAAGCAATAATTTAATTTAAAAAATTATCAAAAATCAATAATGGGTTGTGCATGTATGTCCACATAACTTGGATTCTATAATGTTTTAACACCTCGAGTAACGTGGTTGGAAAGTTGTTGACATTTTAATCTGAGAACCAAAAACGCACGAGACAGTTTCTAAATGTTCTGGATAAATATCAATACAATTTTCTGATGGCAAATCCATGGTTTGCGTAGTCTGAGACACAGAACTAATGGAATTAATGTTGCCAACAAATAAATACATATTTTCTCATTTAATCGCATTTATTACACAGATATTGACGGAATTTGCCATGATATTACTGATATTATGACAGCGATTGTATTCGACAGCACAGGCTACATTATATCGCTTCAGCACCACCTCCAACTCAAGCGCAACATCACATATATTGCTGCCTATTTAAGAACTACCTCAATACTGCACTGAAGTAAAAGGTTGAAGATAGGGTCGTTCTGCTCCGAATCAAAAGGCAAAGCGCCATGTTTAAATGACATGACGTGCACCCGTTAATGACCGCTTTTGCTAACATGCATGATTTTGCAAATTTTAAAATGAAACTATGATTATAAGGGGTGGAAGATTCTTTTGCGACATATAGGCTATGATATTTAACATTCGATTATTATAATTTTTCAGTTTTCCCCTGAAAATTCACATAAATGAAGGAAATTGACTTCCGTTAAGTGAGCATCGTTCATCATAAATAAGTATACTAACTGGATGCACAATTCAGTTCCGAGAAGCTCATTTCGCCTCGGACAATCTGATTTAAAATAGTTTTGCGATAGTCTGTCGGATATTAGTTAAGAAGATTGTCGATGAGAAGACTTGCTGTCGGTACACAGTGATTCCGTTCAACGACTGTACAAGCTGAAGCGGACGCTCCACATTTTTTACATTTGCCTAAATGAACCCCAGCGATTTTATCCCGAGACACCACCCCAAGGCAGAATAACCACCTTTTAAAGATACTTACGACATGAAATGTATTCCTTCTCACTTCATTTCATCTGTCCCCTTCTTTAAAATGGCGTTTCAGATTTTAAACTTTCACTTTTACCTTGACCGAGTTGAGGAACTGTTTTTTTTACTTATTGGCCATTTTTACATTATCTTGCAGAGAAAACGTTGAGCAAACCTTGAGGAGTCCCTAGGTTTACATTCCTGGCTGTAATCCCTATAGTATCAGAGCTTTCATTACATAGCAACTACTGAATAAGTCTGCTTTGAAGAATTAGATATAGAATATTATGATATACATCAGGATATAAAACAGTTCAAACATCTTGTGGTTGCATAGTCTCATCTGCGTATATTTTATGACCCTCTTAAAATGACACATAGCCTCTTCTTTCACTTCACTAATATAGCTTCCTCCTGCAAGCTGCATGCAGCATAATTACCAGAGCATTTCATATGAATGTGTGTGGCCTACTCTAAAATACCCTGTTTCAAAGTCGTTGCTATTTAATAAAAGTTGTTTATTAAAGTGACTTTTGAGGAAGTATATTACGTTGGTTTACAACCAGACACAAATTTCCAATTCTTCAAAACAGACTTATTGGAGACTACTTGTTATTACATACATGTATGTCACCAGCAGATATCCCCATCTCAAGTGTTTTGAAACAGTTACTTGTTCCAAACAGTAAGCTGCCAACGCGTTTGGAAACAGTGTTCATTGCTGTGTTCGTGTTTTGAAGCAGTCTTAATTGTTTCCAAGGGTCAGATGACTTGCAGTGTTTTAAAGCACTCTTAATTGTTCTGGAGTACCAGTTGTGCCAACATTTTGAAACAATGATCCGTTCCAGTGCATTTCCCCCCGTGGCATAATCAACAGTCTAAGTATGGTTATCAATCTGGGTTTTTCGTTGGTGACCTTGAATTTCTGCTTTTCGAATCCGAACTACAAAGTTTTTCCAGTCTTATCAATAGAATGTAATCACTTTTATCAGTTGGAGAAATTCAACATAGGGATTTATGTAGTTAATTAGCTAAATGCATACCCTAATTCAATTGGTGTAACGTCACACACTTTACACTGCGTTGCTTAAACTGCATGGAAATAAATAAATTATATTGCCTGGACATCGCATAGGCTAATACTTCGTCAGCGGGTATGTACGTTGTGAATGCGTTATATGCAGCAACTAAATAAAAACAGGACCACATTTCGTACTAGGGGCACAGCCTACAGCCTGGTTTTAAAGTGTCTCTTAAGGAAATAAGTTGCATTGCCTTCATAAACGCATTCAAGGAGAATTCAATGTCTAATGATTTAATGAAGTTAGAATGGGCAGGGTATATCGCTGATTTGTGTAGGCTACGAGTAGATTTCCTCAATATAAGTGCTTTTTTGCAACAACATGGTTGTATTATGCAAATAGCTCAACAAGTAGAGCAGCAGTGGCGGTTCTAAGGGGGGGCATTGCCCCGTGACAACAAGCCTGCACCCCCAACCTTCCACCCGTGGCCCCCTTAAGTGCCATTTAAAATGGGTAAATTTCATTGTAGAGCTGCGCGCAGCATTGTTCAACTCAGCCCTCCTTGCCCCGCTCTCG
>CM040747.1:38966377-38983329 GCA_022829145.1 Albula goreensis
TCACTTTTATCACAATTACTTTTGAATTGTAATTAATTCAGAATGTAGATACTTGCACCTGATGGCAAGACAAGTTTGCACCAACATTGACCATTCTCATTTATGATATGACACCCTTACTTGACTTACCCTACATAGCTGGCTGGCTAACAAGCTATGTTAAGGTAAAACATTAAAACTCCTGTAATTTCTGAACATAAAAATCTGTTATATTCAGTTACAGAACTGATCAATTAATTTTTAAGTCATGACAAAGAGACACTGTATTTGAGGAAAAGCTTTAGGTATCTACTTACAAGTCTGAAGGATGTAACTGTCCAAGAAAATAGTGGAACACATTATTGTCTTCTGCTATACTAAGTGACTGGTACATTTTGGTAAGATATAGTTGCAATCCATGAAAAGTCCAAATGACATATTAATTGATAGTTGTTTGCATTTTAAGAACATTCCTATTGTGACATCATAGAGGCTGAAATACTGAAAATTCTAAACCACTTAAACTTATTACTGTTGCTGGGAAACAGAATGATGTGATTTCAGTCCAATTCTATGTTGTAAATTTAAAAGAGTAAAATGTTTTAAATAACGGTTAAGGGTTTACAGTGCTGAACAAGCAAGAGTTTTATAAGAGCACCAACAACAGTCTTACTCTGTGATGCAAATTTTGAAAAAAAAAAAAAAAAAAATGGATGTGGTATTTAGGCTGTTTTAAAATAAAAGTGTTCATGTGGGCTATTTAGAAAAATATAATACACATGAATAAAAATGTAAAAGTCTATAGAGGAAGGGACTTTGAATACATGACATCATTTTATGATGAAATATTACTTAACTCATATCTTATAACTTGCATTTTTAAAACCAACAAAAGTTGATAAAGTGACATCAGATTTTATGGGACTTAATTTCTCTGTGTAGTTCTCATAGATGATAACCTCATACATCTGAAAATGTAATACTGATGCAAAAATGCATGAATGCTCATATTCTTGAATCAAACTTATAGGCTAAACATTCTTGGGAAACAAACCAATGTACTTCAAACACCCATGAAACTAATTCATGGGTTTCATTTAATGTTATAAATGTGGTGGCACAGTGGCAGGTGAGGCCACTGAGCTGAGCCAGGTGGTGAGTGGAAGTAAAACACAACAAAAAATTTGTTTTTTTTGGGGGCGGGGTGGGCTACAATTCAGAGACACTTCCTCACTTGTTTCATACCCCTCAGGTGATACCCTGTCCTTGTTGACTACGATGGAGAGAGCAGCAAAATCCTCTTTCACTACAGTGGAAAAACAGCAATGGCTGCAGTAGTCAGCCATGTCTGGTCCTTCAGTGTGATGGGAAACAATCAGAGTATGGATTATGTGTGAGTGCAGCAGTGATAGGACATAAATAACTCACACCATGAAAATTAGGCAAAACCCAAGGTTTCAAAGAGTTAAAATCTAATTGCGCAATGTCACCGCCTCCAAGGTTAACACTGCACTGTTTAACAGGGGTACATGTGAGAAAAAGAATATGATGGCCAAATGTGAATGATGTTGGTTTGGATTGTGATCCTGCTGTCCAGACACTGTTACACCAGTGTTAAACTGCTCTGTCTGTGTCACAGCCCATAAGCCCTAGTCTGCCTCCACAGCACTGCTGGGCTACAAGTGCCTGCTGTACCCAGGAAGACCATTTGCATAGAGAAGACACTTTGCATTGGCAGCACATGCTTCAGTGCTCTGGGAGTGTTTATAGTCCTGTGAGTTTAACACTTGATGACTGAGAGCTGTCCTTCATGGCAACAGAACCCACAGCAACAATGACTTTTATCACCATCTTCATCTGGGCACTCGCTTTCTGCATTCAGAGTGAGATAAATACTTTGTCAAATTCAAATGATTCTCCAACTACAGAAAATATCAAACATTAGTTTTATAATTTATATTAATACATGTACATTCAAATCTGTAAGTGTACATTGTGTTTAGTAATGCTATTTACACAGTGAATCTCTCTCTCTCTGCAGAGTCTTGGGGGCAGGTGGTTCTCACTCAGTCTCCAGCCCAGTCAGTTCTGACGGGTCAGTCAGTCTCTATTGACTGTAAGGTCAGTACTATCATTAGCTGTACCAATAGTGCCAGGTACTGTCTCCACTGGTACCAGCAGAAATCTGGAGAAGCTCCTAAACTCCTGATCAAACTCACATCAGAGAGAGTATCTGGAGTGCCCTCTAGATTCAGTGGCAGTGGGAGAGGAAATGGCCTCGACTTCACTCTGACCATCAGTGGAGTCCAGGCTGAAGATGCAGGAGATTACTACTGTCAGAGTTTACACTCCATCAATGGCTGGGTGTTCACACAGTGATAGAGAGCCGTACAAAAACCTCCCTCAGTCAGACTGCACAGAGACTGCACTGCTGCAGCTGGGACCTATTGCAGGTGCTGAGGGGGGAGGCACTGACCCGGGACACTGAGGGGTTCTGCAGTTGTACATATTTGTGGAAAGAGTAGCAGTGAACCCCCTGTGCAGGACAGTCCAGAGAATTACATAACTGCCCATAGTGCTGATCAGAGATGGAGGCTCTCTCTTCATTTTGGAAGATCTGCTCTCATAGGAGACAGTATGTAATCCCCCCCCCCCCCCCCCCCCCCCCCCCGGTACCCTTTTGCTTAAAAACATGTTGCGAAAGTGCCCTCCTGGGTGCCCCTATGTGTGAGAAAACATGATGAAGTGCCCTATAGAGCTGCCCTATGAATGAGAAAATGTGATAAAATGTCCTCTAAAGTGCCCTTCCAGTGGAGAAAAAGTGATAAAGCTCCTTCTAGAGTTGTCCTATGTATGAGAAAATGGAATTAAATATGATAACTTTTTAATCAGTGTGCAATCTTTATAATCCTCTGATCACTTAGGGCAGTCTGTAATGTCACATTTTGACACATTGAATTGTTTAAGTGACATCCACTGAGACAAACAAATGTTTATCGGGATACTTATGAAAAGCCAACAATGAGCCCAAAAAATGAGCTCAAAAGTGAATCTGCACCTCACTTATACAGCCAGTGCAGATGCAGTCATAGTGTTCTTTGTACCAGACACCATACTCTGCAACATCACCATGTAAATGACAGTCACATAAATGACTTGCTTGGAACTAAACAAACCATGTTTGGAACGAACCAATCCATTATTGACTTACCTAACAACAAGACAAAACAAACGCCTTTGGTTTTTATGTAAAGGTACCCCTAGCTCTGTCCCAACAAGGCCCAGGATAAATGGTTTGGCTGAGCGACAAGCAAAATGTATATAGAATAGAACTGGCTGTATTGATGGAATAAATTCCATTATTTAATTTGCTAACCTCCAACCTTTGAGGATCTCTCTATGGAGAATGTACTTCTTGCTTGGAACACAGATATAATCTCATTCATTTGCTTTTAATATGCACTGATTTTACTGACTTCAGAATGATAGGGCAGAGATGTCCTTTCTGTATGTTCTTCATGTTCTATTCTGCATCAGTTGTCAGTGTTCTACATCTGGACTTCCTTCCCATTGTGACATCATAGTCGTGGAGTGCCATTTTAATCAAAATTAATTAAACAAATATGTGTATGAAGTAAATAATCAAATGAATATAGAAACCATCAATAAACAATGAGATATTCACCATACCATTATCATGTTTAATTTTTACTTCAGAATAAGGTAGGAATTAATAATTTGATCTTTATTTCTTAACAATTGTATTTCCAAATGGCTTTTTTCAAACAACCTGTTTTATTTCATAATGAAACTTTCATTTCATAATGTCACTTTTGTTACAATTGTTTGAAAAGTGCAATTAATTCAGAATTAAAATATTAGAACCATTTGGCTAACCACATTTGTACCAACATTGGCAATTCTCATATACAATATGACATCCTTCCTTCAGTTACCCTGAATAGCTGGCTTGTTAACAAGCTATATTAAGGTAAAACATTAAAACTCTTGCAATATCTGTAGTCAATCAATTAGTTTTGTTGTAATGACATAGAGACACCACATTTGAGGAAAAGCTTGAGGTATCTACTCACAGGAAGGAAGTAACTGTCCAAGAAAATAGTGGAACACAATATTGTTTTCTATTATAGTAAGTCACTGGTAAATTTTGGTATGAATAATTGAAATCCATGACAAGTCGAAATGACATATTAAGTGATTGTTGTTTGCATTTTTAGAACATTCCTATTGTGACATCATAGAGGCTGAAATACTGAAATTCTAAACCACTTCAACTTACTACTGTTGCTGGGAAACAGAATGATGTGAATTCTGTCCAATTCTATGTTCTAAATTGAAAAGAATGCATTGTTTTAAATAATATTAAGAATAATATAAGTATTATATTTACAGGAACCGGAAAGGTATTACAGAATGACTACATGGAGAGCTGAGGAGAAAAAGACTGAACAAGCATTTGATAGCATCTATAACTCTACTGAGGGTGAATATTTGAATTTGTTACTTTGCAAAATCATGCATGAATGCATGAATGGCCTTATTCTGAATCAAACTTACAGGCGATATATTCTTGGGAAACAATCCAATGTACTTCAAAGACCCATGCAACAAATATTTTTCTTTTCTTTTTTGTAAAAATATTGCTGTTTTGTAAAGCTTATTTGTCTTTGACACTCTGCTGCTTTTCCCTCCTTTGCCCAGCTGCTTTCCTCCCCAATTTTTTGAGTCTCCAGCCATCGCTGATTTATATGTAGTATATTGGTCTGTGAAACCACTCGGTCTACAGCAGTTCCATTCAAACTGTCACACAAGCTGCCTTTACATACAGTGACCACAGGAGGGAGACAGAGTAGTACTATTGCACCTGATGTAATAACACTGTAATAAAAGAGTTGAAGCTAAAGTTTGGCATCAAAACCTGATCTATATTTCAGTGAACAAATATTAGTGAACATTCAAATTGGGAAAAACTAAACATAAAATAAATGTTGTTTAAAAAGAAACATGAAACAGAGAGAACAAGACTGCTGCCCTTCATTTAATGTCATGAGTACACAAAGTCGGTAGTGTTACCTAATACACTGTCTATTACTCTTTATATTACCGTGTGTTACTCTCACCCTACACTGAGAGGCACTCCTGAGCAGGAACACATCAGATCAGAGCTCGATTATTCCCCTCTCAGAATTACCCAGTTTAAATGAAACTGAGTTATTACCAATCAGGATAATGTTCAGATCACATCCAGTTAATTTAGCATGTTTATGTAGGAAAGCAGCAAAAGCCTCATTCACTGCAGTGCAAAAACAGCAATGGCTGCAGAAGCCAGACCTGACTGGTAATTTAATACAATGGGAATCAATCACAACATGCATTACTTGTCAGTGCAGTAGTGATAGAGGATAACTAACTTATAACTAACTTAACCCATGGTATTAACATTAGGCAAAACCCGAGGATTCTTCTTGCAATTTCACCTGCTCAAAGGCCAATGCTGCATCTATAGAGATGAGTCAGAGGAGGGGTGTATGTGCTGTTTAACAGGGGTACATGTGAGAAAAAGAATATGATGGCAAAATGTGAATGATGTTGTTTTGGATTGTGATCCTGCTGTCCAGACACTGTTACACCAGTGTTAAACTGCTCTGTCTGTGTCACAGCCCATAAGCCCTAGTCTGCCTCCACAGCACTGCTGGGCTACAAGTGCCTGCTGTACCCAGGAAGACCATTTGCATAGAGAAGACACTTTGCATTGGCAGCACATGCTTCAGTGCTCTGGGAGTGTTTATAGTCCTGTGAGTTTAACACTTGATGACTGAGAGCTGTCCTTCATGGCAACAGAACCCACAGCAACAATGACTTTTATCACCATCTTCATCTGGGCACTCACTTTCTGCATTCAGGGTAAGGGTTGGGAACATTCAGAAACACATTATAATTGTCAACTGAAAAGTTATAAAATCAACTAAAACACGTTTTCCTGTGATGTCATCAGATAATCTGATTGTTACATGTCTATTAAATAATATATGTTGTATGTTGCTAAATACAGGATTTTTAAGGTGTTGCTTCTTCTCCTTAGAGTCTACAGGACAGGTGACTGTGACTCAGACTCCTGCTGGTAAATTTTCTCTCATAGGAGACACTGTCACCCTGAGCTGTAAAACCAACCCCGCTGTGTACACCAGTAGTGGTTATCACCTCCTAGCCTGGTATCAGCAGAAACCTGGAGAAGCTCCTAAACTCCTGATCTATGCTGCAACATCACGTAACTCAGGGATTCCTGATCGATTCAGTGGCAGTGGATCTGGGACTGACTTCACTCTGACCATCAGTGGAGTCCAGGCTGAAGATGCAGGAGATTACTACTGTCAGAGTGTACATGAGATCAACAGTAATGGTGTGTTAACACAGTGATAGAGAGCCGTACAAAAACCTCCCTCAGTCAGACTGCACAGAGACTGCACTGCTGCAGCTGGGACCTACTGCAGGTGCTGAGGGGGGAGGCACTGACCTGGGACACTGAGGGGTTCTGCTCCAGCACACTGAGCTTCAGTGGTTCAATAAACTTTCATACATTGAAGACAAAAATATACAGAGACTGAATTTAAGGTCAGGATATCCAAGCCTTGACAGAGAATGACAGTGATTTCAAATTCAAATGACAATGTGCACCATTCAAAGTTGCTTGATAAATCAGTGAAATGTAATTTTGTAGCATAATATTTTGATTTTAGTGCAGTTGTTTATAACATATCTATGGAAAGAGTAGCAGTGAACTCCCTGTGCAGGACAGTTCAGAGGTGTTTCCTTCAACACACATTATACAAGCTGCCATTACATATACTGACCACAAGATGGAGATATACAGACCACTCCTGCATATCTGAATGCCTCTGCTCTGTAATAACTGAGTGGAGAGCACACTTTGGTATCTGAGGCAGTCCTTACTAAGTCCCACAGCCCCACAGATAATTACATAACTGCCCATATTGCTCATCAGAGATTGAGGCTCTCTCATCATTTAGTGGGACAGAACACTGAAATTTGAAAATGCAGATTACTCTTAGACACATTTATGTAATTCGAGGGTAAATTACTCTCTTACATTGATACACCCTTATGGGGCGTGTGGGTGAGAGGGTGAATTACTCTCTTACATTAATACACCCTTATGGGGCGTGTGAGTGAGAGGGTAAATTACTCTTTACATTAATACACCCTATGGGGCGTGTGGGTGAGAGGGTAAATTACTCCCTTACATTAATACACCCTTATGGGGCATGTGGGTGAGAGGGTGAATTACTCTCTTACATTAATACACCCTTATGGGGCGCGTGGGTGACAGGGTAAATTACTCTCTTACATTAATACACCCTTTATGGGGGCGTGTGAGTGAGAGGGTAAATTACTCTCTTACATTAATACACCCTTATGGGGCGTGTGGGTGAGAGGGTAAATTATTCTCTTACATGAATACACCCTTATGGGGCGTGTGGGTGAGAGGGTAAATTACTCTCTTACATTAATACACCCTTATGGGGCGTGTGAGTGAGAGGGTAAATTACTCTCTTACATTAATACACCCTTATGGGGCATGTCGGTGAGAGGGTGAATTACTCTCTTACATTAATACACCCTTATGGGGCGTGTGAGTGAGAGGGTGAATTACTCTCTTACATTAATACACCCTTATGGGGCATGTGGGTGAAAGGGTGAATTACTCTCTTACATTAATACACCCTTATGGGGCGTTTGGGTGAGAGGGTAAATTACTCTCTTACATTAATACACCCTTATGGGGCGTGTGAGTGAGAGGGTAAATTACTCCCTTACATTAATACACCCTTATGGGGCATGTGGGTGAGAGGGTGAATTACTCTCTTACATTAATACACCCTTATGGGGCGTGTGAGTGAGAGGGTGAATTACTCTCTTACATTAATACACCCTTATGGGGTGTGTGGGTGAGAGGGTGAATCACTCTCTTACATTAATACACCCTTATGGGGCGTGTGGGTGAGAGGGTGAATTACTCTCTTACATTAATACACCCTAATGGGGTGTGTGGGTGAGAGGGTGAATTACTCTCTTACATTAATACACCCTTATGGGGCGTGTGGGTGAGAGGGTAAATTACTCTCTTACATTAATACACCCTTATGGGGCATGTGGGTGAGAGGGTAAATTACTCTCTTACATTAATACACCCTTATGGGGCATGTGGGTGAGAGGGTGAATTACTCTCTTACATTAATACACCCTCATGGGGCATTTGGGTGAGAGGGTAAATTACTCTCTTACATTAATACACCCTTATTGAGTTTAGCAAGTTTTTAAGACTCTGTTTATTAGTTTTCTTAGACAAAGTATTATTACAAACTGCACTAGAATCATACTAAACAAAAATAATACAAAAAAAATATGTTCGGAAGTGGTAATAGCAATAATAATCAACTGGTCACAAAACACACACATAAGATGAATTACAGATGACTAGTGAAAATGATATTTTAAAATAAAATTATGAAAAAAAGAATAAAAATAAATCAAAATAAAGATACATAAAAATATCAAAATGAAAATGAAAATATCACAATGAAAGTTTTGAGAGTTTTGCTTGAGATATGAAATTTAAGGGCTCCATATCTTAGAAAAGAGTTGCAGTTTGCCTCTTGAATTGTATTTTATTTTTTCCAGACTGACTGACTCAAGAACCATCCGGACTCAAGAACCAGCATTTATAAGATGGAGTAGGCAGTTTCCAGTCCATGAGAATTAACCATCTGGCTAAGAGAGTAAAACAGGCTGCAGCATGTGAATCAGTCCTAGTTAAAACCACATCATCTGGAAATATGCCAAAGATAGCAGCTATGGGGTTTGATGGAATGTCTGTACTGTAGACATTGGAGAGCATTTTGAAGACAGGCCCCCAAAACCTAGACAACTGAGGGCAACTCCAAAATGACTGGAATAACATGGCAAGTTCAGTCTTACGTTTGTTCGCATGTAGGGCCTAACTCTTAAAAGACTGTCCAGAGGTTTTCTCTAGACTAATGGATTCGATGTAATACTTTGAATTGTATTCGGCTATGTCTGGCACTAAAAGAAGACCCATGAACTCTACGCACATACTTTCATCAAAGATGACCCCCCGATCATCCTCCCACCTTGATTTGGGTACAGTCCATGGGGGGGGTTTGCTATCTGTTAAATACAGTGTATGTATTTAATATCGCCCCTTTTGGACACATTACCTCAGGCAATTTGTCAACTGTTGATCTAGGAGGCAATAAAGGACATTATCTGAATTTCACCCTGACGAAATCTTGTTATATGCGAGTAAAGGAAAAAGTGGGAACCTGGTATATTGAATTTTCCCTGAAGTTGAGTAGAGGAAGCAAAATGATTGTTTTTGTGTTCCTGATCAATTTGAGAAAGACCATTCATGACCCAAGTGTGAAAGTCTCTATTGGAAAATGATGGAGGGAACAGAATATTTCTATGAATTGGCCCCAAGGTGGAAAATTCTTTCACACCAAAATTCATCTGAAATTGTGTCTAGATCTCAAAAGTCTGTCTGATGATTGGATTACATCCAAATGTGTTTATTTTAAGGGGAACAGATGAAGTCAGCAGGGAAACTAAGGAGGCTGGTTTAGCAGATACTGATTCTATCTGAACCCAGAGTGACATCAGCGGGTCATTGTGGGAAAGAGACCGTCATGTCCCTGCTTAGGGTACACAGGATACCAAAAACACACGGCCAAATAAAAAGCAAACTAGCCATGAAAATCAGGAACAGACACTTTTCAGAAAAGAACACACGACTCTGTGGTGGACCTTTATTTTAAAACAACCTCACACATCCAGCGCCAACATTCACCTCCCTCGTATATACCTTCATTTACCCTAATATACATTTTGTCACAACCAATCAGAGAGCTGTGTTTACCCATGGCCAAGTAATGGTCAGTTTCTTCAGTTAGTATCTGTAGGGTTTAGCAGGTTTATGTAAGGTGAAGGGAATGCTGGGTAGTGAGGTGGCTGGATCAGACACAGATCATCATGGGTCTGATACAGAGAGGAGGAGATCCCACCCTCCCTGTGCCACTGCCCTGTTCTGTTACACATTATCTGCTTATTCCACATTCATTCTTATTATCACTGTTACTGTAATTGATGTTATGTCAGCTGGTTTCTTAGCCGGTTTTGTTTTTGTTGTTATTGTTTTTACTTCCGTGTTTCACTGTCATGTGCTTGTGTTTATGTTTACCTCATGTGTTTTCCTCAGCTTTGTGCAAATTATATGGCAAGCAAATATAAGACAGGAGAAAGTACAACTTTACCTGGGCCCATCTCAAACGACTGTACTGTTCTCTCTTTGTACCAGACACAACACTCTGTAACAACACCATGTCAATGAAAGTCAACTAACCAAACCATTATTGACTTACCTAACAAGGCAAAACAAGCACTTTTGGTTTTTATATAAAGGTACCCTTTCAAGGTACCCCTTAGCTCTGTCAAAACAATACCCAGGATAATGCAATGTTTTAGCTGAGCTACAAGCAAAGCGTATTGTTGGAAGGCCAGCTGAAGGGAGTGGATTCTCCCGCAAAAATGAGAACTGACAGCAAAGGTTGGCAGTGCTCCCCCAAGGTGGAAAAATTTATTTTCAAAAAAAGTTTGGCAAAAACCCAAAATAAACAGATACAACGTAAATAAATCCCAAAATAAACAAAATAATTAAAGAAAACTAATTTAAACTCAATAAATTCAAATCAAAAGGCGTGTCAATAATTTGCCCAACACAAGAAAGGAAAAGGCTGCTACCTAACATCAGTAGCAATCGCCACTACTGTCCTCCTTGAGGCCCAAAGCACTACTGGCTAAAATAGAGAAAAGGTACGAATCTCCTCCCTCTATGGACTGTACCATTCCTACTTAATCAATTACAATAAGACAATATACAAATCTATACAATAATTACATTTACACATACAGAACACAATTATAACAATTAAACAATACATACATACACTTATAAGGATTAAAACACCACAATTCAATTCAATAATTTCCCCAATGGAAATTACTTCGCTCCCCCCACTGTTATACACAGAAGTCCGCCAACCCAACAAGTTATTAAAACCTCGCGAGACCCTTGTTCGCATCTTCTCCCGGAACAAGGAAGTTGGTGCGCAGCCAAACAAACATCTCAGGTGAGTAAATATCCCTGTACATCAATGACCATTATCTTGAATCTATATATATCGCGAATACGTTGTTTTATATACAGACCCACTTACTCAAGCACAGTTGGTAACAGTAGTATTAAGTTTGAAATGTTCGCTAAACATAAACAAAGATTTGGCGCCGTAAATCTACGTTAAATGCCGGCTTTACATACAAACTTAAGACATGTCACCTACCCTTTCGTCTTGCAGGTGCTGTAGTTCCGATAACCATCGACCCAAAGCAAGAAAACTCATGCCATCGACAGTGTGTTCTAACTATGTACTCAATAAAACTCAACAGGGTAAAAGTGTTCGTTGTGGCTTGATTACACACATGCGCAGTCTCTGAAGGTAAAACAAAAGAACTGGAACGGAGAATTCGCTCCGTGACATTTCCTCCCTTCTGCAGCGGGAGCTCACGGCCTGGTCCATCAAAGGCCCTCTGTAGGTCAGAATTTCAACCTCACCATCTAGTCTCCTCCTCTGAAGACGTGACAGGAAGTCAGCCACCTGATTTGCTGACCCCGCCCTGTACTGGATGGAAAACTTAAATGGCTGAATGGACAGATACCATCGAGTGATGCGGGATTGAGTCACGCATCTTCTGTAGCCACTGCAATGCTCGATGATCAGTCTCTAGCAAAAGTCCTTCCCAGCAAATAATAACGGAGGGATTCGAGCGCCACTTTATGGCGAGACACTCCTTCTCCACCGTTGAATATCTTGTCTCCTGGGAAACAGCTTACGGCTTAGGAAAGCCACAGGTTTGCGCCACCTTCCCTCCTTGGAGTAAAACAGCTCCCAGACCTAGGCCTGAGGCATCCGTTTGGAGGATAAAGGGCTGTTGGAAATCAGGGTCTGCAGCTCTGTCTCTGCACACAAGGCTCCCTTTAAATCTTGAAAAGCAGCCTCACTCCGGAGTCCACACCACTTTATTTGGTGCCGAGTTCTTTGTTAGGTCAGTAAGACAGCTGCTCTGGAAGAAAAATTAGGACAAATTTCCTGTACCAACCAACTAAACCAAGAAAGGATCTCACCTTCTTCTTCGTGGTCGGTGGCTGGCAGGACTGGATTGCCTCCACTTTGCTGAGCTGAGGACGCAGGACTCCACCCCCAACAACAAATCCCAGATATTTCACTTCTCCTTGGCTAAGGCACATTTCGCAGGGTTGATGGTGAGGCCTGCAGCCTCCTCTGTACTAGCCTTGTACTGGAGCTTGTCCCTGCGCTTTGCCTGCTTAGTTTTGCGTGTTTTCCCTGGCGCTACTTCACCCCTGTCTTCAGCAAACGGTAAAGCCTGGAAACCCTCTCGTGCCGCCTGGGACCGAGTAACCACATTGCAAGCCTTAGATTCAGACACTAACTCACATAAAATTGGCAAGTCGTGCCCTAACACCACAGGGTGAGGAAGCTGAGGCGCTAATGCAACAGAGAGTAAAAAGGTCTGTCCCTCAACAGTTAGATACACATCTGCAGTAGGGTAGGGTTTCACATCCCCATGAACACAGCAAATTTTAACCTCCTGCTGCTCATTCCACTCCTCCCTAGGAACCAGACTATCAAGTACTAGGGTCTGTGCACTCCCAGTATCTACAAGTGCTTGCATAGCCTGTCCATTCACGAGAACCTTCACTAGCTGGTCAGCTACAATGTTCTCAACATGAGTCCTAGGTGGCCGTGGAACATAACACAAGCTAGAGGGTTTAGTTCTGGACTTAGCCGGACAATGCGGTTTAGTGTGCCCTTTCTCCCCACATGAGTAACAGGTAATCTCAGGTCTATTTGTGCTGACACCTGACCTAGGATAAGTGTGTGTATTAACTTTACTCTGGGCATGACCATAACCCCCAACACCCCCATCAGACTCACTTCTCGATGAGCGGCTGGTCTGGCGATCAAAGGTGCCACCTCTTCCTCCCCGACGAGCAGACAGGAACACCTCCGCCAGCTGGGCTGCCTCCTCTGCTGACTTTGGGTCACGTTCCTTGAGCCACACTTCCATGTCTGGAGGAACCATCCGCATGTACTGCTCCAGGATGAGGATTTCCGAGACTTCCTTCATGGAGTGCTGCTCAGGCTTTATCCACTTATTGTAGAGTTCCTTCAGCCTCACATACAGCTCCCTGGGAGTCTCATCAGGTTGGATCTTGGTGGATCTAAATCTTCGCCGTAGGTGTCAGTGTTGATCTCGTATTTCTTGAGGATGGCTTCCTTCACTTTCTCATAGTCGAAGGTGTCATCAATGTCCATGGTGACATATGCACTGCGTGCCTTGCCAGTGAGAAGAGGCACCAGTCTAATGACCCACTCCTGGTCTGGCCAGTGACAAGTGATGGCCATCCTCTCAAACGTGGTTAAAAAATGCTCAATGTCATCATCTTTCGTTAATGGATGCAGTTTTGGCTGTTTGAATTCAGTGAGGGGACGCCCTGGCCTTCTTAGAGATGGCACTTCCCGGCTTGGCTCACTGACCTCTTCATACTCCTCTGCCTCCCTTGTCCGGAGACTCTCGGCTACCTGCCCCTGAAGTTGCTTGAAGCTATGTTGCATGCTCTGCCATCTTTGCTCCTGCCGCCTGGACTCCTTCTTCTCGAACTGCTCATCCCGCGCTGCTTGAGACTGCAGAAGTCCTCTGACCAGGCCCGTCAGCTCTGCCACCACCTCTGAAGTGTTCCTCTGGGGCTGCCCCAACTCCACGGATGACGATGCTGCCTCCGCACTTGGCCCGGGCTCCTCAGTTCTGTCGTGCCTGGCCTTGGGTGGCATATTCACTTCTGGAGGGTGATGCTGGATCCCACTTCTGACACCATTTGTTGGAAGGCCAGCTGAAGGAGTGGATTCTCCCCAAAAATGAGAACTGACAGCAAAGGTTGGCAGTGCTCCCCCAAGGTGGAAAAATTTATTTTCAAAAAAGTTTGGCAAAAACCCAAAATAAACAGATACAACGTAAATAAATCCCAAAATAAACAACAAAATAATTAAAGAAAACTAATTTAAACTCAATAAATTCAAATCAAAAGGCGTGTCAATAATTTGCCCAACACAAGAAAGGAAAAGGCTGCTACCTAACATCAGTAGCACCGCCACTACTGTCCTCCTTGAGGCCCAAAGCACTACTGGCTAAAATAGAGAAAAGGTACGAATCTCCTCCCTCTATGGACTGTACCATTCCTACTTAATCAATTACAATAAGACAATATACAAATCTATACAATAATTACATTTACACATACAGAACACAATTATAACAATTAAACAATACATACATACACTTATAAGGATTAAAACACCACAATTCAATTCAATAATTTCCCAATGGAAATTACTTCGCTCCCCACTGTTATACACAGAAGTCCGCCAACCCAACAAGTTATTAAAACTCATGAGACCCTTGTTCGCATCTTCTCCCGAACAAGGAAGTTGGTGCGCAGCCAAACAAACATCTCAGGTGAGTAAATATCCCTGTACATCAATGACCATTATCTTGAATCTATATATATCGCGAATACGTTGTTTTATATACAGACCCACTTACTCAAGCACAGTTGGTAACAGTAGTATTAAGTTTGAAATGTTCAAAACATAAACAAAGATTTGGCGCCGTAAATCTACGTTAAATGCCGGCTTTACATACAAACTTAAGACATGTCACCTACCCTTTTCGTCTTGCAGGTGCTGTAGTTCCGATAACCATCGACCCAAAGCAAGAAAACTCATGCCATCGACAGTGTGTTCTAACTATGTACTCAATAAAACTCAACAGGGTAAAAGTGTTCGTTGTGGCTTGATTACACACATGCGCAGTCTCTGAAGGTAAAACAAAAGAACTGGAACGGAGAATTCGCTCCGTGACACGTATATAGTGCAGAACTGGCTATATTAAAAGAATAAATTCCATTATTTAATTTGCAAACTTCCGACCTTTAGGACTTCTCTGAGAATTCACTTGTTTTTTGGAGCACAGCGCAGTCCTAATCTCACTCATCTGCTTTTTATATGCACTGATTTAACTGACTTCAGAATGATAGGCCAGAGATGTCAAGCTCAAAGATATGGTTCAGTACATTCTGTCCCACAGTCACTCAAAGCTAAATGAATGTTCAGTGTTGATTCACAAATTAAGGAAAAAGAACAGTCCCAGCAGCGAGGTAGTACATGGTCATTCATCATAATTTATGTCTGTACTTTATGTTCAATTCAGTTGTGATGCATCAGTTGTCAGTGTTCTACATTTGAACTTCCTTCCCATTGTGACATCATAGTTATGGAATGCCATTTTACTCATATTTAAATAAACAAAAACATTTATGACATAATCACATAGATGATAAATTAGTTGATAAATTGTGAAATAATTCAACAAATGATACTCAACCCATAAAGATAAAATATTATTTCAGCATACTGATTTGCACAAGACCATTATCATGTTTAAATTTTACTTCATAATGATGAAGTAATGAATTATTTGATCTTTATTTCATAAAATACATTTTATTTACAAATGGCTTTTGAGAGCAATCTGTTTTAATTCATAATGAAACTTTGATTTCATAATGTCACTTTTATCTTAATTTCTTTTGAAATGCAATTAATTCAGAATGGAAATAAGAGCACCTTTTGGCAAAACAAGTTTGCACCAACATTGGCCATTGTCATATACAATGACACCCTTACTTGAGTTACCCCACATAGCTGGCTTGCTAACAAGCAATATTTAGGTAAAACATTAAAACTCCTGCAGTTTTGGCCTCTCTGTTAGATTCAGGCACAGAACTGATCGATTAATTTTGAAGTAATTACAAAGAGACACTGCATTTGAGGAAAAGCTTGAGGTATCTACTTACAGGTCTGAAGGATGTAACTGTCCAAGAAAATTGTGGAACACAATATTGTTCCCTATGATACAAAGTGACCGGTACATTTTGGTATGATACACTTGCAATCAATGGCAAGTCCAAATGACATATTAATTGATAGCTGTTTGCATTTTAAGAACATTCCTCTTGTGACATCATCGAGGCTGAAATGCTGAAAATTCTAAACCTCTTGAACTTACTACTGTTGCTGGGAAACTGAATGATGTGAATTCTGTCCAACTCTATGTTGTAAATTTAAAAGAATAAAATGCTTTAAATAACAGTACGAGTTCACAGTACTGACCAAGCAAGAGTTTTATAACAGACAATACCTTTTGGAGTCTTATTTACTCTATGATGTTAAAGCACATTCCGACACCGTGGTGTTTATGGTCTTTATGGTGATACAGTATTGTATCATTTAATTTCTTGGCCAAATGAGGCAAATTTGAAAAAAAAAAAAAAATGTGTCATAAAATGACTCTCCAAAGCAAAACTCTATAAAAAAGGTGGGGGGAGACTACAAAACAAGAACATACTCAAACACAAGTTTAAACTCAAAAACAGAGCCAGGTCAAACAGCCACACAAAGCTCAAAGTCTCATGTGAAAGTCTCATGTGAGAGGCTGTGCTTAAATAGATAAACAGTTAAATAGATTGTGCCTAATTGAAGGCAAGTGCTCACAGCTGAGTTGATTAGAAATCACTCTCAGGTGAGGCTGCCTGTTCTGTGAGGCCTCTGCTGCTGCAGCTCCAGTTAACTCTCCAGGCTGAGGGAGGGAACCAGGAGACTGACAGCAGTACAGTGGGAGGAGCTGAGGAGCTTGCTCCTCCCTCCACCTCTCCCAGCACC